>CAEGAF010188252.1:0-57586 GCA_903067075.1 Micropoecilia bifurca | reverse complement strand
CGATAAGCCGCCTCAGCAATGGAGGAGCAGAACATGGTCCACTCAGACTCAATGTCCCCTACCTCCCCCGGAACGTGTTCGAAGTTCTGCCGGAGGTGGGAGTTGAAGCTCCGTCTGACAGGGGACTCCGACAGACTCTGATAAACTCACTGTTACCACTGAATTTACTTAACTTTAAATATTCAAAATGCATTTATTGATGTAAGACACAACAAACGACCTAATAAAGTTTGTATAGTAAAAGTTTCCTCTAATTTTGGCTTTACCTATCATTAGTCTGGCTCTATAACTGATTTAAAACATGAGTAAAATGTGAAAAGATCTACGAAACTCCAGCAAACATTAACGTTTCTACTGTCCAGTTTCCGTGGGTTCAGGCATTAAACAGTAAAAACATTCAGACAGAAATCAATCAGCAGCTGTTTGCACTGCAGAGCGTCTTCATGTACAGACTGAATGATAACACTGAGTCCCAGAGGCGCATGGAGGGAACATATTTGTGTCTGAGCGTTTCAGTCCAACACAAACATCAAACTGCATGCATGGTTTAAAATCAGAAGAGTTGCAGCTGTTGTGACACGATGGCGGTGTAATATGGTGTGACTGTGTGTTAAAACATGCCTTATCTTGCTCTTTATCTGGGAATCCTGCAGGAACACGAATCACTAGCAAATATTTAGCAATCAATCGAGGTTTAGATTAAAACGCAGATTGAATCTTTAGGTCGGGTCACGGATGGTGAGGTCATGGTTCAGGTTCTGAGAAAAGAAATCTAGTTATTTAGTGCAGCTTCGTGCAACGCTTTGATAAAAACTGTCAGAGATTCAACCGACTAACAATTTTACAGCTAATAGCTAAATTTAGAAGTAATAATAATAATATCTGTAGTTTTAGCTGAATGTTGCCAGAGGAAATGATCAAGGTGTGAAGTTTTCCACATTTCAAATCTAACAAAATTGGAGTCAAAAATTTGAGTGGTAAAAATTTGTTTGATTTTGTGAATGTGAGCAGGAGAGATTGCTGACCTCTCATGATCATGAGCTGACATTTATTAATATTTTTAAAATGAAAACGGCACAAACGAAACTTTGACACCAATTGGATAAGGTGGTGAGGAGACTTCACATGGTTCTTTGTCCAGAAGGTTTATTACAACTGGAGGAGTAAAGTGGCTGTTGTACTTACAGGCAGGAACTGTGCAGTCCCTGGTGTTGTTGTAGAGACGGTGAAACTGTTTCCGACACTGAGGTTTGAAGTAAAGAGGACCTGAGGGCAGAAAAGCTCCCATAAGTCAAGCTTGTTCTAAAACCTTTCAACTCTGAGACTTTAAACCACAACAAACACAACGAGCAGCTAGCAGGGCTGGGAGCTGCTACATGTGATCAATACAGATAATAGATCTGATGGAATATTCAATATTAGGGAATATTCACTGAACTCAGATGCAGAACTGCACGGCATTCTGGGAGATGTAGAGGTAAGGTTTTTTCCGCTCAACCTCTCATGATGAGCTGAAGGTGAGCGGGAACAACTAACTCACACTTTCTTTGGTTACCTAGCAACATCTAACTCCTTTGGTTACCTAGCAACAACCTGCTGAGTAACTGGTGCGGCAGCAGTTTCAGTTTTCTCCTCATAACTGATTAAACTAAAACACAACGGCGTGGAGGGAAAACTGTGGGTTAAACAGGAAATGTCACACCACCAGTTTATTTCCGATATTTAAAACAAATAACTAATCAATAATCATCAATAATGTTTGGGGCTGCGGTGGAGCGGCTAGGGAGAGAAACAGCTCCTTTGGCGCCCGAGGCAAAGCGAGGCGGGTGATCAGACGCAGCGCAGCGCGTGATGGGAGGGAGGAGGGACATCAAGGCAGGTGGCCAGGTCCAATATGACCGGGAGAAATGTTGCTTATATTTATTAATTAAAATAAATTACTAAGTATTATTAATCTGTAGCCACACTCTGTGACTGAAGCGATAAAAATACTGCAGTAGGTTGAGGGACAAAGTAACTTGTTTGGGTTGAGGCAGCAGAAAGTTTCATCATCCGGAGGAAATCCTTAAAACACGTCCTGTGTGAGTTCACAGCTTCAGGGAGTAAAACACATCATTTCTCTGAAACAGAGTGTTGCTAGGCTACGTTCCTACCTGTCAGGTGTGTGATGAACTTCTCCTTGTGCTTCGAGTCACCGAGGCGACCTTCTGGGAAACAGACAGATGAATTTGTTTTAACTTCAAGATGACATTTTAAACACATTAAGCCTGAATCTGAAATGTTTGTGTGGGAAAAATGTGGGAGAAAAGTTAAAGTAACAGGAATCATCCTGAAGGGAACCTTGTGATGCGGCGGCTGTTTCCACGAGGCTCCGCTCAGCCCGGTGCTGCGGGTCGGCCCAGTCCATGACCTGCACCGGGTCATGACCCCGAGCAGCTGGAAGAGCTGAGCGGCCATCAGAACCCTGGACAGCCTCACACCCTGAAACCCAGCTGTTCGCTACAGCTGATAATCAATACATGATAATCACTTATTAAACCCAATAAAGAGCTGAATTCAAGTAGATTTTAATCTGTTTGCATAATATGGATATAGATGTGCTCACAATTTGGAAAAAAACAGAAGAAGAATCAAATCTCTAAGAAGGAAGGAAACTGGTCTGAATGTAGTAGCGCCCCCTGCTGGGAAAAGTATATATTTATACAGTGAGGAAAACATTTGTAAAAATTGTTAATTGAGTTAATTGCTAAGTCTGCAGTTAATTAATTGCAATAACATTTTAATCTAAAACTATCTTGACACATTAGCAACTATTTTGATGCCAAATTATTAAATAAAAAAACATACGAGTTCAACAAAAACTAATATTTATTGTTTTAAATCAGTAATTTAAAACAATCAATCATCAGAAATGAGAAATGTAGAAATGTGGACGCTGACATATAGCGTTAGCATCATGTCTGTCATTGAGATGCTATTCTAGCCTTTAGTTTAGCAGATAGGCTAAATCCTTTTAGTACAAGTTGAATACAACAGTCTTTTCCAGCGTCCAATAAAATCGTTTTGAAACAGAAATTAATCCTCAGTGGACCGAGAAAAACCGCTTTGTCCTCCGTTGATGTTGTTTGAGGATGTAGCTTGTGGGTCGCACTTACAGGCGTATCAGAAACACTCAAATACAAAGGTTCCAGCTATAACCTGTAATTAATTAATCTAATTCTAAATTAACGAATTAAAGTCTTGGACACCCTAATTTCTTCAGGCCTGGCTTGCATACACCAAAAAAACTTACTAAGTTTTAAAACAACTTAGAAACCAACAAAACATCGACAACCTCACCAAATAAAACCTCAGCATCCTGGCAACAGAGAGCAGCATGCTGTTAAACCGATTCCCTCCAAATGTGCAAAGTTTGATGGTCAGACGAGACAAAGACTGATCTGTTTGAAACACGGTGGTGGCAGCATTATGCTGCTGGACGAAGTAAAGAGTGAAATAGACAAGGAACTGTTTTCACAATCGGGACTCTGAATTTCGGAGCAGGTGTCTGCTCCTTTATTAATCCGAGCAGAGACCCGGTTCTGTCTGGACTCACCGTGGTTCGACCGGCCCTTCCGTTTCGGACCCGCCGCTTCGTGCCCGCTGAAGTCCACCGGACCCCTCCGGTACCGGGCGACCAGCTGCTCCAGACTGTGGCGGCCCCTGCGCGCCTCCGCCTGGGGAGCGGAGCCCCGGTGCCGGGCGGCCGCCTGGCAGCGTCCCGGCGTCTGCAGCAGGATGAAGAGGAGGAGGGTGAGGAGGAGCGCGGACCGGACCGAGGTCCGCGGCAGCAGCATCACTGGACCTGCAGGGACGAGACAAAGTTCAACTTCTGTTAGAAAATAAAGTTCCATGTTTGAGATTTGGGATGAGGAGGTTTTATGATGAGAGTTGAAGCGTGATGCGGGACGCCCCGCAGCGTCCCGCAGCGCCCGGTTACCTCTCCTCTGCGGCTCCCCGCGGCTCGCTGCGCCTCCTCTCCACGCCGCTCCGCGCTTTGCGCCCGGATTCTCCCTCTCGGCCTCGAGGGGCCCGAACTTTCCGCTTCCTGTCGTGTCTGTGTGACGTGTTACCCCGGGTTGGTGTGGATCCGAGCCGCGTGCCGCGCTCCGAGTCCCGGTGTCATCTTAGAGCTGCGCGCGGGGTCGCCGGAGCGCGTGGAGCGGGACCTTCATCATCCTCATCAGCAGGAGAGAGAGTCGGTTCTGCAGGCTGCAGCTGGAGCGGGTCCGGTTCGGCTCATGCCTCTGAGCAGCAGCGGGAGAATTGACCCGAATAGACCCGAACAGACCCGAAGCTCGTGCTGATCAGGTACCGATCAGAATCTGAACCTTCTGTGGAAACGGACCTGCGTCTGCTCTGCTCTGCACGCGCAACGCAACTCCAGCGGATCACGGAAATGATAAAGAGGAGGAGGAGGCGCGTGCGTGTCGGCATGAACCAGCGCGTGCGGCGGATAGCAGCGTGACGCAGCAGCAGCAGCAGCAGTAACGCTCCTTTCAGCGGAAGGCAAAAATATTCCACACTGACACTCTTCATTTAGCTCTCTGAGCTTTGACTAGGCCGCTCTAATTTTGACTGGGGGTTCTCCTGCTGGAAGGTGACCCTTGACCCTAGACTCAGGACTCTGCTGCCACTGATGGATTTGGCTCCATCTGTCTCCCCACTGCATGATGCTGCCACCTCCTGCTGGAGAATCGGTCTTTATAAAGAGAAACTTTGGAATTTCAGCCAAATAGAAATGTTTACATGAAATCAGAATACAACATTTTGGTTGTTGCTTTTCTTTCTCTACAGTTATAAAATATTTCTGGGTTTTTTTTTTTTATCACATTTAATGCCATTAAAATAGATTAAAGTTTGGAATTTGTAACAGGATTCAATATTTGTATGACGGCATATTAGAGATTAAAGAAAGTAGTAAATTTGGGACTGAACATTTTGAAATTTTCTAGAAATAACTTAGAAATTTATCAGTTTCAAAATAGCAAAACTGAAAAGTTACTTGTAAGTTATTTTTCTCTCATTTGAAGTGAACTAAGATATAAAACATGTTAGCAGAAAACAGTGATTATCTGAAACACACACACCTCCTGCTGCTTCTCCTCCCTTATTGGTCCCTCTGCTATCAGCTCAGACTAATCGTCGACTTCATGAACATGTTTGCAGGTTCTGCACAGGGAAGGCGATTGGATCCGACCCAACAGGAATGTGAGCGAGGAATATTGATGTTGTTCATTCAGCCTGCATCTGTTTACTCTGCCTTTTCTCTCAGCTATTCGTTCAGATCCAGACCTGCTGCCGCGTTCCCTACATGCCCGGCTTTGGAGCAGCTCCAAGAACTCACAGCAGCCTCCCACTGTAATCACTGGAACCCATTAAAGGTCGTTTTAAAACCAGTTGACCTCTGCGTTGCTGTATGAGGGGGTCAGACTCCCACACTGAGGAGAAAACACTGCAGAGTGATGAGTGTTGGATTCTAGAAAAGGCTGTGAGAAGTTCAAGATCAGCTCGGACTCTTGGACTGAAAATCACTGATTTTATAGAAAAGTTTACAGAGACCTTTACTGTAATCATTATGTGACTGTTGTTGCTTGTGATCAGGTTGTTTCCTCTGGTTTTCAGTCAGATATTTGAACAATGAAGCATTTAAAAGCAACATGCTTCCTGGTCAGATTCAGGATTAAATGCTGCTGCAGCTTTGGTGATGAGGAAAATTCAGAATCCAGCAAGTTAGATTCTCATTTCCCTTTACTGCTCAGTCTACAATTTCTCCCATTGTAATGGATTTCTCAGAATTAATTTCTACAAGACCAATCAGCAAACAGAAGGAGTTGGGAATGATGATGATGTGTTTCTGTGATGTTTTAGGATTATATTCTGCCATAATATTATATTCTGCAACAGGAAGAAAAATATAACTAAATTGGGATCAAATATTTGTGCAACAAAAATTATAAAGATGTAAATATAAAAGTTTCTAGAAGTCATCATCAATATCTTCAAAGCAAAAGCAACATTAATGAAATTTTTGCTGTAAAATGATGTTCAAGACAAAGTGAAACATGATATGGTTTCTGGCTGAAAGCCTAAAGCAGAGGTTCCCAAACTGTGGGGTGTGCCTCCTATGGGGGTGCTGTGTCATTGCGGGGCTGGGCGGCGGTAAGCCGTCTGGATAAAAAAAAACATGACCATTGTCAATTTGATACAGTAGGGGCTTCCGCACTATCTGTGTCCTCTGTCACTTTTATCAGCAGTTAAAACTGTTTAATCCATTGTTAACATGTGGTAACCTGTTTTTCCGAGCCGCCTTTAAACGCAACATGAGCACTACAACACTTGCGCTGGGTTTACACCTGTGCCGCAGTGAAGGAGACCTGCTGCTGCTGTGCAGAGCTACACAGGTGTATTAGAATCATGGCAGCAAACCAGCAAAACGCAAAGAACCTTTCAGTTTCCCCCCAAACTAACAGACTGTTGAGTAAAGCTTAATAAGTAGCCTGATGTTGTCTATGTCCAGCTACATACATTCATTTTGCCCCCCAAAAAAGTTAGAGACAGGGAGTCTCTAAGAATCCCCCCCCCCCCAACAGAACCCCCCCCCCCACCCCCCACCCCCACCCCACACACACACACACGTTGTTCAACCAGACAGCTATTCGTAATCCATGGGGGGGGCCCAGGACGGGAGGCCCAGAAGAAAAGGTTTGGGAACCACTGGCCTAATCCTTGATGTGAGATGTTCTTGTTTTCACTAAAAACCAGAAGATCGGAGCCTTTATAAGGTTTTACATTTTCTCTCATGTTCAGTTGCTCTTTTATTCTGGACAAATCCCACCATCACAGCTTTTCTTGGCTTTAAAGGAATAACAATATTAATAATAAATCTAATAATAACTTCAACAAACATTAAAGTCAAAATCTGATGAAGCGCCTGGAAATCATCAGTGGGATTAAAAAATGTCTAAATTCAACATGAATCTGGAGGAACTTCGTGCAAAATGAAGTTAACACGAACACAAGAGAAAAACAAAACATCTCAATAAACAGCAAAACAGGAAGTAAAGCTACAAAACGCTACAAAATAAAGAAGGAAGTAACCAGAACCAGAACCAGAACCAGAACCAACCCCCCTGCTTCTTGCAGCACTTTGGTTTCCAGGTTTTCCAGGTTTACAAGTTTTCCAGAAACACGAGAGACGTTTTGTCAGATTTAAGTGAATTTATGTTCTGATTTCTGATTAAACTAGAAAACTTTCCCTCATCATATAAACGGCTCATTGTGGAGAATCAGCTGCAAGCAGAACCAGAACCTCAGACTTTCCCTTAAATCTGAAACGTTTCCTTACATAACTGGAAGCCGTTTGAAAAGCTACACTGTAAATTATTAAGAATTTGGAATTTGGTTTATTTAGTCTGTGAGCGAGAAATGATGTAACTGTTATTTTTCAGTTTTCACCAAATTATTCCAACATTTATAAATATCAGAATTCAAAACTAAATATTTAAGTTTGAACTACATATTCAGTTTGTAAAATAAATATTTATCTAGCAAAATACTTAATTTGGAGCTAAACATTTACTTTGGAAACTAAATATTTACCTTCCTAACTAAACATTTAATTTAAAAGCTAAGTATTTATATTGGAACTAAATATTTAGTTTGAAAACTAAATATTTGCCTTAGACTTAAAAACTTAATTGGGACATAAATAATTAGCTTCCTAACTAAATATTTAATTTGAAACCTATTCAGTTTGTAAACTAAATTATGCGTATTTTAAACTAAATATTTCATTTTTAAACTAAATATTTGGTGTGTGAACTAAATATTTTGTTTGTAGCAGTGACATTTGGTGAAAATGCAACCGTTTTTTCTCTGACAGACTAAATCAACCCAATTATTGCTCTTAATGTTTTACTGTGTCACTTTACAAATGGCGTCTCTGATTCCAGAGGTTGATTCAGTGATGAGCAGATGTGAGGAGAGACGATGGGAATGACCCGAACTTCAGGGAACATCCAGACGTTCCTGAAGTTCAGAGAAGAAGAGTGGGATCTGCAGAGTGAGGCTGCTGACACGCCAGCGGCGGACGGCGAAATCTTGAGATGACTGAAACGTTCCGTTCTGCCAGCCGCCCTGCGTGCTAACGCTCCTCCACTGTCAACATGTTACCGTGACAACGGGAAAAACACACAGACGCACTCACGAGAGATTTCCCCCTGATTCTTCTCCACACATGCGATTAGAACAACTGCAGGAGTTTGAGACATGATGGTCTGGATCAGAAGGCAGTGGGCTGGGACCAGAACCGGACCTGTCGGGACCGGCCCGGTCGGAACCGGCCCCGGTGGGAACCGGTCCGGTCGGCCCACCCCTGACTGAACAGCAGCTGAACTCCAGAGCATTACTGAACAAATCAGCACAGCGATGGAGAAAAACACAGCACTGATGTTTTTGGCTCAAAATTCAGACAGTCATAAAGTTGTGCGCCTCCATAATGACACGCATTAAACACAGGTCAAAGGTCAACTGGGTGGTCGTAAACTACGTGTTCAGGCTCCAGAGATGCCAGTAAATCTTTTTATTCCCTGCAGAACCAAACATCCACACAGCTAAATGTCTGCAATTAGAATCGGATCAATATGATCCACTGTCAGAACTTTGTACCTCTGCAGGCGAAACATAAAGAGACAACAAAAGCTTCCTGTTGGATTCTCCCTCCAGGACCAACTGAGTCATTATGTCATGAATGCTGAGATTTGTTTGAATCTGCTGGCAGAGAGATGAACAAACTCCACTTGTTCTTTACCAAAATCAGCAAAAATATCTGCAGGAGTTAATCAGCGCCATCAGTCTACACATCCAAAACGCTCAGGATCAGGGGTCAAACTGGGACAACTTTCAAAATTTTCTTTAATTTCTGCAAAATTACCCAAAAATCTCTAAACTTGAACCCTCAGAACTTTTTAAAACCCAAAACCTTTGAAGATTTTCACCTCTAACGACTGGAAAATAGAAGTTCCTGCGTTGAACTGAAACCTGCTGAATGAAACCATCTGAAGGCTGTCCATCATCATCATCATCATCATCATCATCATCATCATCATCATCATCATCATCATCATCATCATCATCATCGTCTGCTAGTCCAGGACCAGTCTGCCCAGGTACCAGGTCCAAAAACATCCCTGCAGCTCCTTTTTGGTTCCGCAGGCCTGAAAACCTGCATAAATACGGTTGAGACTTACTTTCAGTTAAATATGTTGCATTTTCTTCTTTTCTATACAAAAATCTCAAATGGTAACCTTTGTATTTGCATGTTTCTGGTACACCTGTAAATCTGACGCACAAGCTACATCCATTAACAGTGATGGACGATGAAGCTGCTTCTCTTGGACCTTTGGAGAGTAATTTCTGCCTCAAAACAATCTGATTGGTCACCAAAAAATAATGTTATTGTGTTCAGGAGTTAGCAATGAATCTATTCAACATGTTGCACATGCTAATGTTAGCGTCTATAGAAGCTCCCTGGATGATCAGGACTTACTGAAACTCTGGAAAGATGAACTTTGCTCCACTCTGAAGAGCAGATTAAAAACAATAAATATTTTTGTTGATGAAATTTAGCATAAATGTTGTTTTTGCTAAATTTCTAACAAATGTAGGATCAAAAAGGGTTTTGAATTGAAAATATTTATTTTGTTGAAAGTTCTAGATTAAAATGTGATTTATTACATACCTTGTAATTAACTTGACTAAATTATTTTCCCTGCAGATACAAACAGAACATATAAGATGGCAAACAGGATAAAAACAGAGAAACACTCCCAAACCTTTTTAAACTTGAAGCTTGTCTAGTGAAAACAGAAGGAAACTGTTCATGTTGTATTTTTGTTGTTGCAAAAGTCCTTACTGTATTTGAAAAATGATGCAGAACTATCTAACTCTGGTAACTCTCTTCCAGAGACGGCTCTGGAGGAATTAGAAACCTGAAGTAAAAATCAAAAAACATCTGAACTCAAACAGTCTGAAGCTTCACTGAACCGTTTTAAGAAACTTCCGATCGACTTGAGAAGCTTCCGGATGTCATAACACTGACTGAACCGCTGGAGCTTTTCAAGAACCAAAACTCTTCTCAGTCCTCTTCAGACTGTTTGGGGTCAGTTTTATACATCCAGAACCTTCTAAAACTTTCTGGTTAAAGTTAGATTCACTCAGCCGGATCTCTAAAGGCCAGATTCGCTTTTTGGATCAAGCTCAACTCTCAGAACTAAGAGTTAAACCCTAAATAAATCTGAAGGTAAATGCCACTTTTCTCTCTGCAGGCCAGCAGTGGCTCAAGGTAACCACCTAGTGGCCAAATGAAGAACTGCATCAGTTAGAGTAAAGACTCAAAAGAGGGAAATACAAAATGGATTACTGCTGAAAAATGTAGAAAAGATCAACAAGATAAAAATGAGTGAATCTTCTTTAAATCAAACAAATTTGTCAAACTTTTGTACTGCTATCATTTTAAAGATATTAAATATTTTCAGAGGTCGTCATTAATATCTTCTAAAAAAAAGCAGCACAAAAGAACTTTTTTGACCTTTTGACCTCTGGGATCATTTATTAAAATCTTTAAAATCTATAGCTGCACCAGTTCTGTTCGATCTAACAGAAGCAGAGAAATGAAACGACACTCACCTTTAAAACCAGAAATAAAGGTCTGAACTGAGTATTTTTTAATTCAGCTGCCATTTACGCTGTCCGATGGCGATTCTAGATGCTCTATCTCTATGAATCAACCATTTACTGCCATCACTAGACTGGCCCAATCACAGCCTTCCTTCAGGATACAGAATTAGCGGTCAGACACTAGGAATACAATAAAACCCAAAACAGAAAGTTGAAATAAGTGGACAGGATGGAAGTAGACGGGATAACAAAGAAAATATATGTAAAAGAAAAACATAATGATGAAAACAAGAGTTTATAGGACTGATGTTTCAGGAATGATGAGACAAATCCAGAGTTTTTTCTTTATTGCTTCAGTAATATGTCTTCTTACATATAAACTCTTCTTTCTAAACACATTCAGTTCCCATCTCTTTGTTTTACTTCACAGTGCTTCCTTCCTTTCTAAACAGTTTACATTTATTACATCCAATCTGCTTTAACAATCACACTGAGGAAACAAACGGGTCCCCAACTGAACAGCAGCACATCCTCTTAGCCATTAAATGTCTTTTTTTCCACTTCGTCTAGTTCTGGAGAGTCAAACAGACTCTTACTGAGATGCTACAAATAAGAAATCAGGTAAAAACATGAAAACAAGATAAGAAAGAGCCAGACAGAGTTATTTACAGGAAACAAATATTATCGCATTCATTTCAGTCGTCTTAATAGAGGAAAGCCGGTTTAGAAATATCTCAACCTGTAAAAACCCAAATCAAACCAGAAAAACTAATTACAGCATCTCACTTAAAAATACATTTTTTCTAATCCAAACAAAGTTAAAGCAGAATCGTTTCCATACAGTTCATTTAAACTGTTAGAAACATGACGATGTATAAAAAAAAGACTAAAACATTCATAGTACATAATTTATGTCTCCAAGTGTAGAGAAATAAAAACTTTACAGCCAGTTGTCCTCAAAATCAAAGATAATAGATTTCTAACCCGCTCCAGGTTAGTAAATATGGGTATTTAAAAATTAATGTTGACTTTGTGCAGCTTTGTACTTTTATACTGTAAACAAGAAAAGTTCAGGAGAAAGGTTAGTGAACCTCTAATCTCATGTATAAACTGTACATCTGCAGATGAAACTGGATTTAAAAGTGTGACATCATCACAAGATAAGATAAACATCCAGCAGTAAAACTAAAATCAGTGGAAACTGTAAAAGATATTAAAAAGTAAATCAGACAGATAAAGTCCAACATTTAAACAGAGTTCCTAGTGGAGAGTCCGACTGAGAAGATGCTCCAAAAGAAACTGGTTCTCCTCACCATTTTCATCAAATTCCCAGAACTGTAAAGAGGCAAAGTTGCAATTGTAAAATGAGTATTGCTTTGAGTTTATTCAGAAAAAATGGTAAATAGTCATACTTCAAAGCTTTTGTACTCGCACCCCGGCAAGCTAACTATCAGTTAGCCACTGCTTTACTGATAAGCTTTCAAATATAACTAAGTTATTTTGAGTGAACTTTTAAAATGTCGCAAAAAAGACGATGCAAGTTTGATGTGTTTCCATCAACCAGGCTGAAGCTTAATTTAGTCAGATGTTGATGTATGCATGGCTGTAATAATCAGAAAGTTGAGGTTGCTAGCTAGCACGGACTTTAAAATATTTCTGGTTTGGTGCCTCTAGTAAGGCACAAACCCACCAGTGGATGGGAGTGTTCACTACGTCTGATCTTTTCTTCTACACGTTAGAGCATTAACTCAACAAGCGAGTGTTATTGAGGAAGTTATTTAGAATTTTACGTCAACTGTTTCTACTGCAATACTTAAAAAAAGGTTGATGAAACTGGGTTCTGGAGGAATTCAGCCCACAGTCATGAGGGGACCCATAAGGGCTAGAACCAGGCTTATATGGGAGGCTTCATTCTAATCAGTCCAGGTAGATCCACACATTTCAGAGCTGCTTTCATCTGTAAACGTGTCGGTTAAGAAGCCTCCACCATGCTCAGACTGGATTCTCTTCCAACTAAAATCTCTCCATCTTCCTCCTCATTTTCCCCTTCCAAGATGGCGGTCATGGGAGTGGCAAAGAGGCAGCAGCGTCCGCCGAACCGTCGGCTGCTGGAGCAGGGGGGATTGAGGGAGCGAGGTCGCATGTGGGAGGAGGAGAAGACAAGGATGGGTGAGGAAGAGGTGAGCAGCATCAGATCCCGGCGCCTCCAGCCAAACATCATGGAGAGCGCGCAGGGAGATAACGGAGGGGCGTTCACAGTCAGAAAGCTGCTGGACCTCCCATCATCCAACGGGTCAGAGGTCAGGGGAGGAGGAGGCGTCTTCTGAGGGTCAGCAGGAGGTGGAAACTGACCGACGCAAAGGCGCTCCACCGCCGAGATCCTGGAAGACGCCTCGACTCGACTGCCCTTCCTCAGCAAGAGAGCCTTAAAACTCTCACTCCTGGCTGACCTGGGGTTCCTGAACCCTGCTGCCCCGGTCAGGCGGGGTTCAGTGGGAGTCTCTGGAGGGGAGGAGGAGGATGAAGATGAGGACAGAGGGAGTTCTCCAAAGTCTCTTCTTCCAAGCATTTTTCGCTTCGATCTGAGAAAATGAGACAGGAAGCACCAGTTAGATCCTTGTGTCCAGTCAGTTTGAGAAGATGTTTGATTTGGCCAAATACTTTTCACAACTACTGGACCAAATCACATCAGTTGCCTCTTAATAAGGTTAATCTGCTTCAGCCAATCAGATTTAAAGGCACAAATCTGTGGGAGGAAAGCTGTTTAAGCCTAACTGAAGGGTAAGGGTCAGTGGGAATGAAGGGAGCAAGGAAACAACATAGGAAACAACATAGAAGACTATGGACATATTTAGATAACAAGGGTTGATTTCACTTTTCGGTTCTTTGTTACAGGAATCAGGACTTGGAACTGCACCATCTACATATTTACTGCCCAGTTTGAAGGTTTACCTGCAACCTGATTACCGACATGTTCATGCGGCGCCTTCCCACACTGCACTGCTCCAGAGGCAGAGGAAGGGATCAAGCAGATGTGAGGATGTGTATTGTCGGTTGTTAGAATACCAGAACTCAGTATCAACTGAAATCTACCTGTGGATGATGGTGAACAGATCCTCTGTAGTTCGAGGACGACCGGAGACCAACATCTGATCCGCCGAAACGTTGACGAACACATCGTCTGAAACACAAATTATCAATTCTCTTTTATTAAGTCTAAAATAGACTTAATAAGAACAACCAGTTTATCACTGAATTTTCCAACCGTGTATCACTTAAGGAGAACCGTCAAAACTAGGACATTTAGACACAACAAATGACAGTCTATCTAAACAGTGACGGCAGCTGAGTAGTTTCCAGGTTGAGTTGATCATGAGACCCTATACAAACGTTTTGATAAATCCATATGTTGAAATAGGACAATTTGATTCATGACTATGGGCCGCAACCACTGGCTTTCTGCCTCTTGGTTCATGGACACAGAAAACCTGAAGACTAAAGCTGTTAGCTAAACCTGTCACTGGACAATGCACTGGAACCCAATAATGTAGACTGATTTTAGGGTCACTGCTAAGTATGTACCGTACTTAATAATAACCTGAAGAGTCCTGCATTACCTCATCTTTACTGTAACTAAAATGTCTGCAACTCACCATCTGAAGACCTGCTAGCCTCCTTGGCCTCATCACCTTGGGGCTCTTCTTTTCCTGGTTCCTCCTCTTCATCTGGTTCTTTGATCAGGAGGTCTGGCAGTGATAGCTCCCCCTGCAGGCTCTCAGTTGACAGCAAACTGCTGAGGGAAAACCTGCTCTGACCAATCAGAGTGTACGAGCTTTCAGAGTCACTCGTCTCATGGTTGCAAACTTTGAATTTCCTTCGCCTGTCGACCCTTTCTTTTATAACATCTGGGTCATCTTCTGATGATGATGAAGATGATGATGAAGAAGAGGAGGACGATGATGATGACGATGAGGGAGAGGGTTCCATTTTTGGTGACATCATCAACAACTGTTGGGCTGGCCGCCTCTTCCTCACTCTCCTGGATTTACCTTTTTTGTTGGATGATGTCATCATTATCATGACTGTTTTCTTCCTCTCCTCCTCTTCCACTCTACCTTCCTCTTCCTCATCTTGATCTTCTGCAAGTGAGGACTTCATAAATCTTCTGTGGTTGGTTTTCTCCTCATCCTGCTGCCTTGTCCCAATGATCCTACCAAAACGAGGCTCAGCCACCGCAGATTGAATTTCTTCTGTCCACGAAGAAGTGGTTTTACGGACCCCTGAGAGACCCACCCCCACTGATGGGGACCCTGAAGACTGATGGGTCTCATAGACATCGATTATTTGTGATGAGCTGCAGGATTTGTTGTAAGTATTACCAGCTCTAGTTTCTAAGGTGCTTCTGGTTTCCATTGCTCTCTGAGTTTCTAAAGTATCACTGGTTGCTGAAGTCCCTTTGAGTTTCTCTCCAGTGTGTTTGGATGCAAAAGCTGGTTTTGCTGTTTTGGGAGAGGTCAACAAAGGATCTGGCTTCTTGTACAAAATCTGTGGCTTCCTTTGAGGAGAACTGACAGGTGAGTTTCTTGAACTCATTGAACATCCTGGCATTTCTGAATTGTCAGAGGTCTTTGTCAAGTGCTTTGGCGATGGTATGTTACTAAATGTATGGGACTGGATGTTAAAGGAATCTGAAGTGTTAGGTCTAGGGCAGGACTCTGTGATATGCCCCTGGCTACTCTGCCCTCCTGGTCCTCTTCTAGGCTTTGGGGATGTCAAGGGACCCAGAACGCCAAGATCAGGCTTCTTAGGGGGGACAGGTTTCTCTGGGGAGTACAGCTTCCTTGGACTGCTTGACCGAACATCCCTATTATTGTTTTTCACATCAGTCTTATTCTGTATTTCTGATTTATTCTTTTCATTTCTTTCATATTCGTTTATCTTTTCTGTTACGTTGGTCTTCTTTTCTCTCAATCTCTTTATATGCTTTGCAAAGTCTGCTTCTGAGGAAGGTTGCTCCAATGGAGGATTCTGGATATTGTTATTAATGCAACATGTGCCATCA
Source organism: Micropoecilia bifurca (assembly GCA_903067075.1). Taxonomy (NCBI): domain Eukaryota; kingdom Metazoa; phylum Chordata; class Actinopteri; order Cyprinodontiformes; family Poeciliidae; genus Micropoecilia; species Micropoecilia bifurca. Next base: position 41,805 of record CAEGAF010188252.1, on the reverse strand, counting down.
TCATGACACATTTTTACCCATGGACTGTCGAAACTGGAGACATTCACACTCGCCACAGGGGGACACATGTCTGAATCTTTATTCTGTTGCCCATTGACCTGGAAATCGTGTGTGATTTCTTTGCTAAGCTTAAAGTCATGGTCTTTCTCACTAACTGAGCCAGAAAGACCATGTTGTTGCCTTTGACGCTTTGCATCACCTGACTCTGCAGTGGAAATTCCACTCTCACTTTTCATTGGGTCTTTGCAATACAGTTCTGTCTGTTTTACGTCAGTATTGACTCGGCTATTGCTGTTGGCTAATAATGGACTTGTGTCACTGCCAGCTGTATTACAGGTAGCCTGTTTTGCTCCAGGTGGAGATACGTCTGCATCACCATTGGCCAGACAATCAAGAAAGGACTCATTTAATACATCAAATTCTGGTTGAGTCTCTTCCATCTGGTTACTGTTAGTTAGTAACACACTAACTTCAGTGTGAAGTTGGCTGTCAGTTGTGTCATGTTCGGTTTGCTGTACCGCCTGGTTTTTGACTGAGCGGAGTTTGACACACTGCAAAGCTTGAGGGGTGATCAGATGAGAGTGGGGCCTTCGAGATGAGCTTGGACTTGATGGGAGAAAGGAAAAGGAGGAAGGTTTAGAGAGAGCAGGTGATGGAGGAGAAGGTGGCGGAGGAGGAGAGTCGGCTATGTCAGATAATTCAAAAGATGGTTGAGATGGTTGGCAGGGTGATGATGGATCAAAGTGGGATGGTACAGACGAGCCCAGAGAATGATGAAAGGTCTGCCTCACAGCATAAGAATAGGGAGGAGGAGGAGGCCGGGCGGGGATAGGTAGCGGAGGAGGAGGAGGTAGAGATAAAGGTGAGAAACCATTGGGAAGTGGAAGAGGCTTGGTAAAAGATGGAGGAACATGGAGGCAAAATTCAGGCTTTGAAGGAGTTGTAATTGGTGAAGGAGGAGAAGAAGAGGGAGACTGTGGAGGAGGTGGAAGGATAGAAGTGAAAGCTGGAGAGATAGAGGGGCAGAGCCCAGGGATTGTAGGAGAAGACTGTGGAAGAGGAGGTGGTGGTGGAGGAGGAGTTTGCGGAAGACAAGGAGCACGAAGGCAAAACTCAGGGACTGGAAAAGTGGACTGTGGGAGTGGAGGGGGAGGAAGAGGAGGTCGAGGAGGAAGAAGATCAGGCGTTGGAAGGCAGAACTTAGAAGCAGGGGGAGCGGACTGTGGAAGAGGAGGAGGAGGTGGAGGAGGAAGAAGATCAGGAGTTGGAAGGCAGAACTTGGAAGCTGGGGGAGCGGACTGTGGAAGAGGAGGAGGAGGAGGGAGAAGTGATTGCCTGGCTAAGGAGTCAGATGAGGTGTAGGAGGAGAGAGAGGAGGTCGAGGAAAATGAGGAAGAGAGAAGTGATGACTTCCTCTGTGGCACAGGAGGCTTTGGCTTCCCTTTTCCTCGAGACCTGGTCCTGGGGAGGGAAGAGGCTGTGGGGGAAAATGGTGAGGTTGAAGAGCACGAGGTAAAGAAAGGGGAGGTTGGAGGAAGGGAAAATGCTCCTGGGCTTGCTGTAAGAGGGGAGGAAGGATTGTGGGGTGAAGAGACTGGAGTTCCAGGACTGGGGGTGTTAGACTGGCTGGAGTAACCACTGGATGGAGAGGCAAGGCGCTGAAGTCCAGAGACAGAGGAGTCAGGTGGATGGTTGAGAGAGAGTTTCAGATCTTTGTCCTCTGAACTTGGATATCCAGGGTTAAGCGCTTGGCAGTGTTTGGGGCTCATTGTGTTGGCACTGGAAGGGTCGGAGTTAGTGGAAGTTGCCTTCAGGGAGTTTGGACTTAAAGGCTCAAAGGTTGTGACTGTCCCACAGTTCAGACCACTCTGACGTCTTTTTGCATTGCTCCTGGGCACCCAGGGGTCAGGGAAGGTCTGAGGAGATGATTTAGGTGTGTGCAAGGTGCTGCGATCCACACGAGGACTCCGGTCAGGACGTGGGCTTGTTGTTGAACGCGAGACCTTGCTGCGACCTGGCCGGCGCCTCAAGGAGTCGGAGCGCAGCGGTGGTGGAGGTGGGCGCTTGGACTTACGTAGGGAGATACTGCGTGTCATAGAGCGAGAGTAGAATGCTGAAGTGCTGGACTTCCTTTTCTCCCGGTTCAGCAAGGGAGATGAAGACATCTTCTCTGAACAAAGGGAGGTGTTGTCAATGCAGAGAGGGGTGGAGCGACCAGAAGAAAGAAGGGGTTCACAGTTCCAGGCTTCTTCAGAGACACATCTTGTGTCCTGGGTGATACCGCTGTGGATGCTGGAGGTAGGAGACAGAGGCCTGTAGCTCCAGCTTTCCCCACTGCAGGAGTCACCATCAGAGAAGTTCTCGGCATTTTGCTGAGTCATGGTCTGATTGGCCAGAGCCTGGTAACTAAACTGAGACACAGAATCAGCGATGCTTGAAGAGGAGAGGTAGTGAGAAGAGCCGTCATTTAAAGACCTATCACTGGGATAAGACCACTCTGATTGCAATTGGCTGGGGGTGTCAGAGATGCAGGAGTTGACAGGAGAAGAAGGAAAACAAGATGACGAGGAAGGGGATTGGGGTATGACTCTGACATTAGGGTCATAGGGCAACAACGGCTGGAAATCACTTGGGAAACCTTGCTGATCCTGCAACTGCAGAGAAAACGACAAGAAAAGAGACAAAACCTTTAACTTGTCTGCGGTTAATTCAGCGTGGCACTATTTTTCTTGGACTGACCTGGCTGTAAGATGAGGAAGCACTGAGTGTCCTGTAGGTGGTGCTGTTAAAGCTGACCTCCGAACTCAGAGAGGAGTTGGTGGGAATACGGGGGAGGCTGTCGATCTCAGAGGAAGACGAGTGGCAGGAATTGGGCTGCTTGCCAACATTTGGTGAGGCGGTCAGGGAGGCCATGAGGCTGGACATGCCCTCACCCTTTGGGGCTCTGATTCTCCTGGAGGTAGACGGTTCCTCCTCTCTCTCTCTTTCACTCTCCTCCATGGCCTCCTCCATGCTGTTTTGCTGATGTGAGGAGGAGGATGAGGAAGGAAGTCGACCCACTGTTGAGTACTGACCAGGTAGATTCACTGGAACCGAGGGCTTGGGGATGGCATCGTCCGATATTGCAGAAACGGTTTTACGGCGGCTCAGTTTATGAGGTCTTCGGTTTAGCGAGTCTCCATTAGAGATTGTTCTCCGAAAACTGGCCTGTCGGTCAAAACTCTCACCTTAAAGGCAAATAAGCAACAAATTAAAATTACTCCATCTTTGGAGTTTAGGCAACAGATTACAAACAAATCAGAATATTTTGTTACACTAAATAAATCAAACAATTACAGGAAAACTGCTTCTTTCCCTTTAAGATGATGGACTACTTGTTTTTAGGACTCAAGAATACCTGGTTTGGTTTAGGAATAAAAAATCTTTAGCTTGGTTGAAGATCCCAAATCTTTTTAGTATGAATGTCTGAAACATTATTTTAAAGTTCTCATCTTTGTTTTTTATTTATAAAAACTTCATATTTGCTTTGGTCTAAGAAATAAATTATTCGGCTTAATAAATAAAATTACTTGGTCACATTAAGGTGTTGCACAATTGTTAGGACTGTTGCCTTGCAACCTGGTTGCTACATGGTTGTTTGTCCTGTGTGTCTAAATGTCTCTGAGCTTAATAAGAAGTCTTTATGTGGTAAAAAAGAAAAAAAGAATAAAATCTTTGGTTAGATTGAGGAATTAAAAATAATTTGAATATAAAAAGGTTGTAGTTTTGAAAAAATTGTGAAATTAGTTAAAAAAATGTTTTGTTTTTCCTACTTAATGTTCAAAAGTGAAGCTGATGTGGCGTATGATCAAAACATAAGCAAAATATTTTTCTGGACCAGTTGCTAATTCACCAACAGCATTGCTAGCAGTTAAAGTATAAATCTTTTTGTGAATTAAAATGAATATAATAAATCTAAAAGAAGGTCACATCAGGTTTAAGGACTAACTTGAGTCACAAACAAATGTCAAACCATCTTTAAAGGCTGCGAAATCACAGATTGAGTCAAAGAGGTTCTGGAGGTTCTGGTCTCTGTACCAGTCACGTTGATAGGAACTATATCAGCTGTGACGGCCTCCGCCTGCTGCCTCATCTTCTCCTCCGGCGTTGGAAGGCGTTGAAGAGGTTCCGTGTCGAATCCGTCATCCCAGCAGGAAGAGAGACTGATGGGATTCAGGACCAGTGGGGTCATGGGTCGCGGGTTGGGGAGGAAGAACTTCTCATCTTCATCTGAAGACGCTGAAGACTGACAATAAAAAAAACAAGGTTTAATTTACAGCTCAGCTCAACTAGAAACAGTTTAATTCCAGTTTTTATGCTTCAGGGTTTAAATGTCGACTAGCAGGAGCTAAAGGTACGACTGACTATCTAAACTAACTTTAGGAAGTTTGGTTCCTGTTTACCTTTCTCCTCCAAAATGAAAACTTGAAACAAACTGAAAAACAAGACTGAGAGAAAAAGTCCAAGACTCTGGACCTCTGAGAGGAGGAGAGATGAGTGAGAGAAAGAGGACAACACAACAAAACGATTAGAGTCATCTGGATGCAGCAAGAACAATGGGAATGCCTGAGATTGACCAGCAGATGGCAGCAGAAGTCAAACATCTTCACAGCTGCAGAGTAAATGAAGGGTTAATTAAGCTTTTCAATCCTTTAAAATGAAATAATATCAAACAGCAAAGTCTCTGGATGAATAATTAATGGATGTGTTTCTGTTTATGAGGCTTCATATAAAATAATCCCTCCTGGATTATAATCTGCAGTGTGTAGTCATCGCTTCATGACTCATTAGGCCACCGTTTCCCTGCGGTCGCTTCAGCCTCATTAATATTCATGAGTTACTGACACCATCTCACCATCGCTCTGCCTCTGCTCCGCCAGCCTCTGCGAGCGCCGCCCTCCGATTGGTCCAGACCGCACAGTGGAGCAAAGGTGGGACTTGGTGGGCCGGGCTTGAAGCAGTCATGCTGAGTCAGCCCGTTGTAAACTGTGGACAGACAGAAAGAAAAGGAAGAGCCAATCAGCAGGTAGACCTGCTACTGCTGGCTGTGAAGAGGAGCAGTGCTGCAGCTGCTATGATGCAGTCTGCAGCAGAGCAGTGCTGCAGCAGAGCTGCAGCAGAGTGCGCCACTGCAGTCCAACTGCAACACTCATTTCTTCATTCACATGTCTGCAGATCAATACCTTTTCATTTAAAGATCATAAAATCTGACTCAAAGCTTCCAGGGAAGAGAAAACTACAACCGATCAATTTCTCTGCATTGTAAAGCATAAAAACATTTTATTTTAATTCAAAGCAGAAAGACCGATCATTAAAAGTGGTCAGTGTGGACTCTGTAGTTTAGTCTCGTTCTGTCTTTGTCCTTGTTCTCGTCTCCTCTCCATCTGGTCAGACTCCAGCAGTATTCATCTCACCTCGCAGGTCATCAGCGCTGCCCGACCGCCGTTTCCCTGGAATGAAGCGCAGACCCTTTGGAGGCTTCTGGGTACTGTAGTGAACGGACCATTTGCTGTCCCTGTCCCCGGCTACAAAGACAAAGACAGACGGACGGAGACAGAATAATCACTGTGAGGTTTCTGTGTTTAATCTCATTTCAGCAGATTTCTTCTCACACCGAGACGGTTGATGATGGAAGTTGCAGCTCTCAGCAGCGTCAAGGTGACCCTGGCTCTCTGCTTCAGGGGCTTTTAATTTGAAGGAAAGGCCATCTGACTTCCAGGGGGAATCGGTGGACAGATGTGTGGACAGATGTCCCATTAACTCTCAGTTTCTGTAAATTGGAGCCAGAACGCTGGCATATAAAGACAGACGACCATTTATATGGTCACAGGTTTGTGAACTCCTAAAACATTTTGGTTTTATTTGTAACATGAATAAACTCAATCCAGAGATCAGACAAATACTTAATAATCAAACTCGTGTAAAACGAGGTTTATCGTCTTAAAACCGACTTCTGCATTCAGTCCAGAAAACGTCTCTGTTTGTCTGGAGGCGACACAGTAAGTCCTCATCTGTCAAACCAAGTATTGACCTTTGACACATGATGTCATGGTCTTGGGAAAGCTGTTCACTCCGCCATAATGGACGCCAAAACAATCACGTTAACTACTGTACAGCTTGACAGTTTATAGCCTAAAATCACTTTATTTGTTTTCACTGTGAAGACAGGAATTAAAACTAATTCAATCGTAAACGATTTGATGAGGAACAGAGACGAAGATGGAGAAAAAGCCGTCAGTCGTCAGGACGGGCAGCTCTCAGTGAATTCATGGGATTTCAGCAAAAACTTTTCATAGGTGAAGATTAAGTTTATAAACATAAGTAAGATTTGAACGATAACATCAAGAATCACATTATGGAGAAGATGCGTCTAACAAAAATGGTAAAAATGGAGAAAATGTCCCACTGTCAGGTAGCTTAGCATGTATGAAAAACACTAGAAACCAAAACAACTTGAGAAAATCAATCAAAACTCCAGACTCAGTTCCAGCCTCCATCATGGCTCCTCAAAAGGATTAGGAAATGTATTTGTAATAGATCAATAACAGTTGTGCTCAAAATGTGACAATTTACGTCTTTATCAGTGTTTTGTAAAGCTCTGCTCAAGGTGGCAGATTGTTGGAGTTTCTGTTTAATTTCACTTTAAGATTAATAAAGTATTTTTAATTTGAATTGTTTCGAACGTAGATCTGCTATGTTAGAAACATTTGTCAGATGAAAAACATTTCAAAATTATTTTCCTTGGCGCTGATTGGCTGAAGACCGTAGCTATTAGCTTCTGTGGTAGCGTTAAAACGGTTTCCATGGTAATCTGAGGTTTCAGTTTGGCTTTGCTGAAGTTTAGAACCTCAAAACAATGAATGTTTCACGAGAACTTCAAAGTGACAATTATATAGTTACTATAATTATATAGTTAGTATATATATATATATATATATATATATATATATATATATATATATATATATAGTTATTAAAATGTTCAAATATTGGGTCATCATGGATCAATCGCCTCTTATTTCTACTGGTAGCCAGTAAAACCCTCTGGTACGTCCAGAACATCTCCTGAGGGTCCGGTTCCCCCAACACAGTAGATCCTCTACAGATGAAATGTTTCCAAGCAAACGAACTTAAAACAGTGAAGTTCTGGTTGGAGACACTGAGGATGAGCAGAACAAAAAAATAAACCGGTTCACCGATCAATAATCAATCAATCAATCACCTACTGTCAGTCACCCTCACGGGTCATAAAAAAAGAAATCTGAACACAGATCAAACTGTCGACCTTAACTGTTTGGTTCAATGCAAAAACCCAACAGCCAATCACAGAGCAGGATGATATGAGGTCATCTTCAAAGATCCATAACTGATATCTATTGATCCTGACTGACCCAGTTTCTGATCCTCAGCGCTGCGTCTCCTACCTGTGGTCCTGGTGAGGAATCTGAGGACGGATTTGATGGTGGCTCCGATCAGAACCATGACGACGCCACACAGCCTCTCTCTCACACACACACATACACTCTCACACACACTCCTGCGGCTGCAGCAGCAGTAATGCAGCTCGGCTCGCTGCGACGCCGCTCTCCTCCCACTCCTCTCTCTCTTTCTCTTTCGTTCGCCCCCAGCCTCTTTCTCCATCTCTCACTTCCACACACGCACACACACACACACACCTGCCACGCTGGCAGGACGCCAGCGCACGTGCGCGCCCTTCAGGAGCCACCAGGTGATGAAGGTTACCTGCAGACGCTGCAGGAACGTGTTGCTTTGAAGATGAAGGGGAAGTGGCTGTTTGTGGGTCTGATGTGAAACGTTTTATCTTTTATTCTCTGTGTTCTGGTGTCGCTGGGAGGACAATCCATCCGCAGAGTATAGAGGAAAAATCCAGGAAATAATGAGCCGAGTTCTGCATCGGCTGAGTGATAAAAGGCCTCATTATGTCTCGTTTTATGAATCCTTCATGTTTTAATCTGTCACTTTGAAGATCTTAAAGCAGCTGGATGTTTGTAGGGTTTGTGTTGCTTTAATGCCTTTTTCAACCTCAACGTGTTTATTGGGAATAAGTAGATTCTATAAAATATTTAATGGAAAATTTTCCAGTTTAGTTCAGATGGTTGATGCCTTCTTTGTATCAGTTTAGCTCTTCTGTCCTTTTTTATTTCCCTGCAGTTCATTCTTTGTTTTTCCTTGTCGTTCTGTCCTCTATAGCGTTTTTCCTACCATCTTTTTGACGCTATATTGTGTCTGTAGTTCCCTTGTCTTGCTTTATTTTCAGTATTGACTTTACTCCATGTTTCAAGGTGGTATAAGCTGAAATATTACCAGTTTGTCCAAAGACTTTGTAGATTACAGATGATTTTTGAAACCTCTTGGTCTTGGTGTAACATTTTCCAATGGAAGTCACGCCACTGAGAGTTTAAAGTCTCTGAAGAGAAGAGATATTTAACTCTAAATGGTTTTTGTTTACTGTTCTGTGAGAATCATCAGCTGATGGTGACACCGATACCAATCTGGACTTTAAGGTTCTGAAACACCAGCAGCTGAACCGTCCTTTAGCTCCGTCCTCCATAATTAGTTTTAGTGGTTAATTGGGTTCACCTCCATCACCAGAGCCAAACTGGGACAGTTCCAGTTGGTAAATGTGTCGACAATGTGGAGCAGCTAATTACAGTGTTCAAGGCTGACGGTCTCCCTGTCTGTTCATCTCCATCTCCTCACTGTTGTAATTAGTTTCAATAATTAGACACCAAGTAGGGCAAATTATCTCACTGTTATATTTAGAACCAAGAGGCTCAATCAGAACAGTCATCATTAAGAAAGCCAGGAAAGACAGGCGGGAATCTGGAAATATAGAAAAATCAATTATTTACGTTCCTAAGTTTCTTGAAGATGTTGAAAGTGACAGAATTATGTTTGGGTCACATGCAAAATATTAAAATGGTGAATAAATACGTTGGATAAATCAGATTTTAGATCGGAGCGGTTCCGACGTTCTTCCAACCAGATCAGATCACCAGGAATAAATTGTAAGATTATCTACAGCAGGGGTGTCCAAATGTTTTATCACAGGGGCCAAGATTAAAATTGTAGAATTAAAAGTAGTCTGCCAAAAAAAAAAAAAAAAAAAAAAAAAAAATCAACCAATAATCAAGCAAAAGTGTAATCTGATATTTATTGTAGATCTAAAACTTAAAAGATTTTTATGACAGTGCATCAGATAGAAAAAAGAGGGTACATTTATAGATTAATCAGGTTTTTTGTAGGAAATTTCTATTAATATAAAAATATTTTTTTAGAAAATGTCTGAAATTTTTCTCAAAATTTCAGAGTTTTTAGGCAAAAATGTACTACTTTGTTTTTTTCCTAAAAAGGCTCTAATACACTGTAGCAGATTTAGCCTGTTTTCTGTATTATTTTTTTGGGGCTCGATTGAATAAATTTGTTTTCAATAAAAAGAACAGGATTTGGGTCACTTTGTTTCTAAACAGTTGTTATATTTAGCCAAGCTTATGAAAGAATAAAAGCTGATTTGGGAGCAGAAAAGTCTCTTGGTTTAATCTTTTATTAAAACTTGGTTATAAAAACATAAATACTTTGTGTTTTACTGTGTAACAAAATCATTAACCTGATTACAAATTAAACGTGTCCAGTCTCAGAATGACTACTAACACAGACCAAACAACGGTTAATCAAACTCTAAAATCCTCCAATGTGGTTGAATTGAATCAATTCTCCAAAGATCATTTGTCACAGCAGTGAACCAGTTATTTTAGGGAGAAATGATTTTTTCCAGAGTCAACATGGCTGATGGAGGTGAAGTTGCCAGGTAGCAGCTGCTGCAGCCATACGGGCCGCTCATCTGCTGGAACAGGAATTAGCCTGTAGCTTAGCATATGGAGCTGCTGCTAATCCATGAACACAAATACACACAGAGTAGATTAAACACACAGAGGAGGTCATTAGGAGAAACACAGGGAGCCGGTTGTGCTACAAGTTATCTGAGAAGAACAAGATCTGTGATGCATTATTGATCTGAGAGAGAAAGAAAAGAAGAGAGAGAGCGAGAGAAAGAGAATAAGAGAGAGAGAAAGAGAGGGAGGTTCTCATAGCTGCAGGCTACAGGTTTTGCCGCTATGAGAACCTGTAGAAACTGGGAAACAAAGACTCACATTCCCCAACACATTTCAGGAGCAAACCTTCAGCAGACTTGATCAGTTTAGTGTCAACACTGATCATGTGATCAATAATGCAGCAGTGAATCCTGCTGAGACACAGGAAAGTAAAAGGCATGTTGGGGCCAAACAGAGGAAAACCCAGATAATCCTCATTTAAAGAACCTCCGTCAGCTCTGCTGAGGAGAAACATCATCAAATATTAATGGCTTTGAAACAGTTTGTATAACAGAAAATGGAAATGAGAAGAAATGGAAACTTCATTTCTTGAACTGCAAGAACTGCAGCGAGTGTTTCTTCTACTTATTTAGTCAGACTCTTTATTTAATAATAGTTTTAAGGTTGAATTCTCATCAGTCTTGTTTTAGTTGAGAACAGGAAATCAAACCCAAAACGTGAACTCTGGTCTGTCTACAAACCACCCTATGGGTTCGGCTGAAGTAAATTCTGGTGCGGTTCGATATGTGAACACCAAGTGGACCGCAAACCTCTCCAAAAGCAGGAAGCATGCTACAGCACAGGGCATTCTGGGTAAATACAACCAAAGCTAATATGCTAGCAGAAAAAATGACTTGTGGCGAAAAGAAGACAAGAGAGAGAAATTATACAACCACTAAAATCTGATGCCTCCAGTTTTGCTTCCATTTTGTGGAGAAGGAAGTTGTGCTCAGAGGTTTTCATGTCATTTCATTCAGTGGCTCTTGGTGCAGCGCCCCCACAAGTGATTAGGGGAACAGGTTTTAAAGGGTTTGGATGGCTTGACTCAGAACAGAGAGAAAAAGAACCACAGCAGCTGGAAATGGGACAAATGTTGCCATTTTGGTCCCAAATTGAACTGAAGACATCGAACAATCAGGTGGGAAAACAGTTGGCCAAAGACCAAGACTCTGAGGAAGGCAGCAACCAATCATTAAGATTAGACCAAACCAATGTGAGACCATTTTCAAGACCGTTGTTGTAATCATGATAGTGTAGCAAACTTTAAAATAAAAACTCAGCCTTTCAAAATTCAGAGTTTCCCACTGAGGTAGATAAGTGAGATACTGTCATGAGACGAAGTCACAATGAGACCCAAACCAAGACTCAAACATCGTAGCCCTTCATCAATCCAGAAGCAAAACCATACCTAAAGGTTTGCTAGTTGGGACCAAACTGGGAAAACTCCACACTGTATAAAGGACAGAACGATTCAGATCATCGAGACTTGTTCCTGATAACCATTGCTAGGAGAAGAAGTCACATCCAATGAACTGAAACCAAAGTACTGAATGTCTGACGGCAGTATACTGGTTCCAGAAGAACCTCTAACTGGTTTCAAATGAGAACATTGTCCAGACTGGGAGCCGTACCTTTCTGGAGAAGCGGTGTGGTCGACAAGGCTTCCTGCTTTGAGCCTTTCCCCTGGCGACGTCGGAACCAAAGACATCTGGTCTTGCGTCTCTTGGTGGGCTGGTAGTGGTACTGCGGTGGCACCTCTGGTACCTTTGGAGGGTTTGCGACGCCCAACAGGTTGGGGGCAGGAAGGGCGTAGCCGGGGCGGGGTTCTGGGGACGGGGGGCAGGAGCTGGTCCGGCGCCGATGGCTGAGGATGGGACAGGAAGGGCGCGGCACCTGCAGGGGTGAGCTCTGACTCTTCCCACATAACTCAGGGGAGAAGAAGAGTTTCCCATGAGCCTCCAGGGGGATGGATGGGTGAACATGCTGCCGCGGTGGGAGGAGCCAGGGGTTTCCCTGAAGGTGAGGTGGGAGGGGCTTCCTGTCACCTGAAGGCGGCGCCAGCCTGGCGTTCAGCCCCATCATGGCGCTCTGCTGCTGGTAGATCTTGGCGCTGAGCAGGCGCCGCCTCAGGCTGCCCTCTGTCTTCGGCTGCAGGGCGGCCATCTTGCGCGGAAGAAGCTCATCGCGCTCTTCGTCGGGTCCGCCGTTCCAGCAGTGTGACGACGCTCCAGGCCCCGCCCCCTCGCCGCCCAGACAGTCAACGTAAGATATCATCCTGTCTGATTGGCTAGATGGAGAACGAAGCCTGATTCATGAAACTTCTCATGATATCAGCACCAAACTAGATCCACTGTTAGCTTAACACAAATCGTTCAGGAAATATTGTTTCCAAAACCGGGCAAACTATTTTTCTCCTAGTTAAGTTGAAAAAAGTGATCAATTCTAAAACTGTAGCACTTCAAATTAAAAACCTTTAACTTGTTTAATCTTGCACAGGAAAGTAATCGGTCAACCTGCATTAGCAACTATTTAATTCTGCAATTGAAGTTGAAAATTAGTCAAACGAGATTCTTCAGAGTAAATCCAGAAAGTTCCTCGAAGTCTTTCTCACAACAGTGAAAATAAATTCAGGTTTTTCAGATTAAAAGAAAGATTTCCAGATTTCTGACCACCTTTCCTGATCAAAAACGACCAAAAAAACATCCAGATTTAGAGTGAAACTCTGCAGCTTCTTCCCATTCCTTCACAGAACAAACCAAACATCCCAAACCTTCGTCTCCTCCTGAAACCAGCCTCCGCTCTGCCTGCGCTCTGCAGCTTTAATCTGCTAACAGGGATTATCCAGGTCTGCAGATGGCCAGAGTCAACAGGTTTCTACCTCCACATGTTCCCGGCTCATTTCTGACCCTCCAGAAACCAGAAGGCGGCATCTGCCAGGTGAGCTGCAGCTCAGAGCCGCTGACATGCCACCGCTTTCCTCTGGAGAAAAGAAGAGCATCAAAACAAAGTCTGACAGGAGGACAAGTTCAAACATGGATTAATCCTGTGCTGAAAATAGACCCTGGAGTTTAGAGACGCTGAAAACATCCATCAGCCGTTTAGTCAAACAGTCACTGAATTAAAAACAACTAAAGTAAGAGTTCAGTTTTTACAGTAGCAACAAAACAATTCAACTGAAGCAGAAACAATACATATAAATAAAGACATGGAAAAGTATTCACACCCCTCTCTATGGATCACATCCCCTACTAGAGCATCTTCCTATAAACAACCAGACAGCAAAAGAAAAGGATGTGGATTAGCAGCTGATGATGTCATCAGGACACTAATGTGGAACAAATGTTGAGCCATTAGCATGTTAGCATTAGACCATCAGTCTGAGGCATCCTGCAACACTGACTGCTACTGGAAACTCATCATGTTACATCAATGATGGACAAACACAGGAAGGAGAAGCAAAATTAAATATGTTTTTTATTTACTTATTTAGCCAGAAAGGCTCTGTTTACTGACACAAATGCAGAAAAACTTCAACTCTGCAGCTGAAAAAGCAGCAAAAATGATCAGAAACCTCCAGAAAAACGTCCTCAAACGTGTAAAAACAGCATAGAGACAAAACGCTGAGCTTTTCGTTGCGTGAGAATCCATCAGGATTAAACCTGCAGCCGCTCTGAAAGTGAAAACTGTGTATCTGTCAGGTGATTGTTTTAATGACACTGAAGAGGAAACAAGCAGCAGAGAGGTGAAAGACGCTCCTCCAGGCGAACAGTAAATCATCCCAGAGCCGAACGCAGCAGAACAGAAACCAAACAGAGAAACAGACCAGTTCCTGTCACATCGGTTTGATTATCGGCTGATCGATCGTCTGACTGACTCCGTCCATCAGCCGGTTCTGTCTGTTCTCATACTGACAGAATAATCCAGTTTCTGGAAGTCAGACTCTGTTTTTATGTGGTTTATTACAGCTGAGTCCATTTCCACTCAGTCATGACTTCAAAGATAAGCTGATAAAAACAGGAAATTACAGTAAAACGTCCTGCAGTCAACAGGAAGCTGTCAACTTTTTAAAACACTGTTGACTTTTTAAAACACAGTATGCTGTTTCTATTACTTCGTATTTTTATGTTTTTATGATATAAAGCACTTTGAACCGCCATGTTGCTGAACTGCACTGTACAAATAAATTCAACTGATTGATTAAAGGCTGATTCCTGTAACTGGATCTGACACTGGATTTGGTGCTGCAGTTTTCTTGTTGCAGAAGCTAAAAGAGACAAATCTGCACAAACTAGAAACTTTGCTTTTCTTCTATCTCTTCATCAAAAACTTCAAAAAAGTTCCAGGCAGTAACATAGATTTTAGTTTTAAAAAATTGGAAACGCGGAGATAGACGAGACTTTCCTCCAGTTTTTGACCTGATTATTCCTCCATAGAAGGTTTTCCTGTCCCAGTTTAACTGAATCCAGTTTAAATGGAAATATTATTGAATCTAACTCCAATTAGACAGAAAGCTGCAAAATATTCACACTTATAAGACACTTTCCTATAAGTAAAATAATTTACCAGTGAAACTAGAACCCTTATATTAATATTAAAGAAATATTTAGTTCCTATAAGTGGCAAAAATAGAAACTGGACCAAAATACCTTGTAAGATTTTGTGTTTTTGCAGTGCAGTAAACAGAACAAAGCAGAAAAATGTCAGACATGAAAAGTTATGCTTGTCAAGAGGATAAAATGCTGTTTTTAGCTGGAGAGGAGAATTAAAAAAAAGAGAAAAAAAATGCAAAAACAGATTCTGGAGAAGAAACTAAGATCTGAAAGACGAACAAAAGTCCAGGCAAAAAAACTCCAACGGACTAAAGTTAGTGGAGAACCAGGTTTATTCTGCCTGGTGCAGCTGCAGCCGCTCTGTGTGTGTGTGTGTGTGTGTGTGTGTGTGTGTGTGTGTGTGTGTGTGTGTGTGTGTGTGTGTGTGTGTGTGTGAAAGAAGCTGAATGGGATGTTTCGACCTGCCTCGACAGGCCGCCGCTCATTAAACACACAAACACACACACAGCGGCTGACACACAGCAGAGAGAAGAACCTATAGTCCGACCGACCGCCACCAGAACCAACGCGACTCTGAGGAGCATCATGGCGGTAACCATGGCAACGGCAGTTCAAAGCGCTGCAGCAACACTTTGTTGCCTCCATTAGTCGCAGCGCTGCGCTGTCAGAAAGAGAATGAAACACTGAAGTCTCACCTTTAAAGCAGAGCATGTTCACCTCACTCCGTGTGTGTGTGTGTGTGTGTGTGTGTGTGTGTGTGAATCCAAGCAAACACAGAATGAAAACACAAGTCCTCCCTCTGGCTATCTCTCCTCCTCCATCCCTCCACAATAAAAGCTTCCATTTAGTAACAGCTCACTGTCAGTTTGTGCTAAACAAGGACAGAAACGACACAAAGAAAATTGACAGAAATAGAAACGAACTGTGACTTTAATAAAATGGATTAATTCATTTTATGATCATATCTAAACTTCAAACAAAGTTGGATTCTTTACAATCTGTTTCCAGCTGCAAACTTTTCATCTGACTAAAAAACAAATAAAACTAAAATCCTCCTGTAGACAAACTGCTTTCTGTTCATCACATAACAGGTTTTATTATTTTAATGTCATTTACAATTAAAAATGGTTTCATGATTTTGACTGAATTCAAATTATAATTTGAATTATTTTAATCAATTTCTTTTATTTAATAAAATTAAACAATATTTTGGTTTATTGTTTTGAATTAGTTTTATGTAAAAATCTCAGACTAATGTTACATAAAGATGTAATGAGCTAATAGTATTAGGCAATAAACTCAAGTAGCAATGTAGAAGTAAAACCCAGACATGTAGGTATATAATTAAAGCCCTTACAAAGGATTTAAAAGACACAAAGAGAGAGAATTTAATTAACTTATTAATTATATTTTATTAAATGACGGAATTGATGATAAGATGGGTTAAACCTGTGGTTACGCCTCAGTCCAGTTGATGGCGGTAATACATCAAAGACTGTAAGATGTCAACAAACTCTAAAGAAGAAGAAAAAAATAGACGTCGGAGATCTCGCGATGTTTGAGCTCTGTTCTGTGATTGGCTGTGCAGGAAGTAAATACAGTAGCGCATCAGGTGGGTTGAATACAGACATTTGTCTTCAAACCAGTGAAAGCTAATCCTCTGTACTGGTTTCACTGGTCTAACGCAGTCAAGCGCGGTTAGGTGGGTAAAAACCGGGTTTAAAGGGATGGTTTTAACGGCTGTTTGCATGTTAGCTTAGCACAGCTTTATTGGTCCTGTACTGTTATTACACTGTAGTCACATCACCGGGATTCATTTAATGGAAAAATTAACATAAACCATTAAAAAAGGATGTAATTCAGCTACAAAATGATAAATTATTTCTTTTAACTTAAATGTCGAACCATATATGGTCTGAGGCTTTTTGAAGCTGCTCCCTGATTGAAAAAACCCCTCCTACTTATGAATTAATTAATAATATGATGCTAATAATGACATTCATTTAACTGTGTTGGTCATTTCTGCTTTAATACTGAAGTTTGTGGCTATAATACCTCTCTGATGGTGTCTCCTAGCAACCATGTCCGTTTTCATCCACACCCGGGGCGAGGTGGGCGGTGGGGTGGCCGCCCACCTCCGGTGCCCTCACTGCGGCCAGCTGTCCAAGAGCCACGCCCAGCAGCTGGCTCACCTGGCGGCGTCACACCCAACCTGTCTGGATGACGTGGCCGTGGGTCGCCTTGGCAACATCCTGATGTATCAGAGCGGCGCGAGACTCTTCCACTGCTCTGAGTGTTTCCACACCTGCAAGGACTTCAGCAAACTGTACAAACACATCATCGCCCGACACTGTATGGTGGAGAAGGTGGAGGAGGGAGGAAGAGGAGGAAGAGGAGGAGGGGAGGCACAGGAAGCAGAGGAGGTGGAAGGAGGGAAGGATGAAGAAAAGCTGGAGGGTCTGAAAAGGAAGAGGAGCAGTGATGAAGAGGAGGACAGTCCTGAAAGTAAAAAGAAGTGTGAGGATGAAGATGGAGAGAAAGCAGCTGCTGAAAGGAAGCAGGGTAAGGAAGAGGAGGGGAAGACAAAGAATGAGGAGAAAGAGGAGATAAGGAAGAGTGAGGAGGAGAGGAGGAAGAACGAGGAGGAGGATGGGAAGAAGAAAAGTGAGGAGGAGGAGGAGGAGGAGGGGAAGAGAAAGAGTGAGGAAGAGGAGCAGCGCGAGGGGAAGGCGGGTAAGGAAGAGAAGCAGTACGTTCTGACGTTCGACGGCGCTCTGTTCCACTGCAAGATCTGCGGCTGGAGCCACAGGCAGCGCTCCGTCTCCGTCAGCCACATCGTCCGCAAACACGAGATCCCCAAGAGCTACGCCAGCCACGCCCTGGCCAAGAGCCGGCAGCTGCAGACGGGCCGGGCGGAGGAGGAGGACGGCGCCGGGATGAGCGAGGAGCTGATGAAGGAGGAGATGGAGGTGGCGGCGCGGTGGGTGGGCTCCGCCAACCACCGCTTCGTCTGCCTCGTCTGCAACTGGAAGAGCAAACTGAAAGGTTAGCCAGCCTTGGATATTCTTCCAGATGTTTCAGCCTCTGGATCCGAACCAGGCCGTCTCAGCCTCTCCCTTCGCTCCCCGCAGGCTTCGTTCTGACCCACGTGGAACGTCACCACGAGGTGGAGCGGCCGTACCGCTGCAGCTCCTGCCCCCAGAGCTTCTTCCTGCCCAGCCGGCTGCAGCAGCACGCCCGCACCGCCCACCGGCCCGGCCGCTACGCCTGCCCCTTCTGCTGGTTCCGCTCCGAGGTCCTGGGCGGCATCAGGAGGCACTGCAGCCGCTGCAGCGCCCGCGAGGAGGGGGAGCTGCCGGGGGAGGAGGAGGTGGAGGAGGAGAGGAAGGAGCCGGAGCCGGAGGAGAGGAAGGAGACCAGAGGGATGAGGAGGCGCAGGAGTCTGGGGAGGAGCCTGGAGGAGGAGCTGGAAGAGGAGGAGGATGACTAACGACAAATAAACTAGGAAAATCTCCGTTTTCTATAAAAGCTCTGTGTGAGCGCAGTGAGCTGAATGTTTCTGGTGAAAAATGTAGACGCATTTGAAGTCGACTGTAAAAGAAATAAACAGAAGCAGCAGAATAAAATAAAATCCTGCAAAACGCCTAAAGAAAAACTGTTGAAGAGAAAAAAATGTCATCAATCCCACACACAAAAAAATTTGACATTAGTACCGATTAGAATCAGCTAAACTCCAAGGTCACAGCAGACTCAGATTCACACAATCTGTTTTTATTGAACCCAAACATAAAAGCTAAAATCTGCATTCACCCAAAACAGAAGCAGAACGATTCGCAGACAGCAGCAACACTCCAACCCAAAAGCTCATCAAAATCATCACAGAGATCAAAATCACCAATTTAATCTGTCCTGACCCAGATTCTCACCTGAAAATGTAACTTCTGAGGGTTTTAAACTTTTTACTCTAATTTATGTAACAAATTAAACAACTCAGGAAAAAAAAACACAAATGAAACTGTAATCCCAGATTTAGCCACCAGATGGCAGATTAAACCCATTCTCTAAACAAAAGGAAACATCTGAAGAGGTCAGCTTCCCTGTCTGCTGCCTGGCAGGATGAGGAATGTTTTGATTGGTTTGTAAGGTGAGATGAAAAACCTCTGCAGCCCTGAAGCATCGTTTCTTCTTCTTCATCCAAAATCTGGTCAATCAGAAAAACTAAAACAGAAGAAAAGAGGTCATCCTACTCGGATGCAGTTTGGCAACTGGAAGTTCAAGTGATTCAGTTTCAGTTTATGGCTCTGCGGCCATTAGCGTTAGCGGCCGTTAGCGGTGGCTCAGGTGAACTTGGGGCACCGCGAGCTGTCCAGGCTGGACATGTTGATGCCTCTCAGAGCACCAAACCTTCCTCTGCTGTCATCGTCGTCTTCATCGTCGCTGTAGGGAGCCGTGTGGCTGGTCGAAGCTTTCTGTTCACAGGAATAAAAGCAGAGAAGAAGAGCGTCAGCTGGTCCAGACTAAAGGAAGAGGAGACAGACGGGGGAACCAGGTGTCTTACAGATGGAGACTCCGGCTCTCTGTAGGGAGGACAGACCATGTGGAAGCGAGGGATGGCCACCTGGAAAACCTCTTCCTTATTGGCTGGAAGACAGAGAGATATGAGACCCAATACACCGTCTGTGTGTGTGTGTGTGAGGAGCAGCACAGCGCCACCTAGTCTGTGGAAGGTGTAGTGACCCTCCATGAACTCCGACGGCGTGGAGAAGGTGGTGCAGCTGGCGTACTCATGCACTTTGCCAGGCGTCATGACCGGGAACTCCCCTGCACACACACAGGACACACTCAGGTCCTGGGCCGGTCCAATCAGAGCGCAGCAGCAGGGCGGGGCTTACCGACCACACCCGGACCTGCAACCTCCTCCACGTTTCCATCGGAGGTGGTGATCCGCCAGTAGCGGCTGTCCAGCTGACAAGCTGCGTCCGGCGAGGCGGTTCTGGACATTTCTATCCTGCAGACAGACGGGTCGACCCGTTAGAACCCCATCAGAACCCGGCCCGGGTCTGCGGCGCTGTGGCGGCGCTACCTGATGCGGTACGTGAAGAAGAAGTGCGGCGGGTGGACGGAGGACAACTCTGGCAGGAAGGAGGTGGAGACGGAGACGGAGATGTCGCTGGTGGTCGCTACGCAACCCTTCTCATGAGAATACCTGCTGACCGAACAGAAACGGGTCCACTTTCTACCAGAACCACTACTGACATCTGCTTTACAATAAGGCTAATAACTAGTTCATTAGTCTCATTCATTAATCTCTAAAAAAAAATCAATTATCCAATAGTTTATTGTGCAATAATTAAGAGTGAGAAGCCAATTCTGCTCACTTAAACATTTACTAAACATTTCAGACAACCTTGTAAGAACAATGAGGATTTACTAATATATGTTTTAGCATATAGTCCCTTTCTCACCCTTAATTAATTCATAATAACAGTTATGAATGATTTCTTAAGTGTTTATAGATGAATGGATGACACAGCGGTCAGACTCACCTGAAGATCTGCTCTTTGATGATGGGAAACTCTCCTGTGACGACGTTGTTGACGTAGCTGCTGAACCAGTCCAGGAAGCTGGAGCCTGCAGACAGGAAGAGAACGTAAACAAAGTCCAGACGCCTCCCAGGTGAGCGGAGAGCAGCTGACCTGTGATGAACATGTCGATGGCCGACGGGTCTTGAGCCGTTTGGTCCTGGAAAACAGAACCAAACCGGGTCAGAATCGTCTCTACGCTTTACTGTGAAAGGACAGGCAGACAGGAAGTGTACGCACAGGGCAGGGGTAGAAGCTTTCTCCCTGGCGCCGGCCCTCGGCGTCCTCCAGCGCCACATACTGGCTGAGGCCGGTATGGAAGCAGAAGGTGAGCGGCAGCGAGCGCCGCATCCCCTTCCTGTGCTGGAAGCCGCCGGCCGCCGTCTCCACGTCCAGCAGCACCTCGGAGCGGTAGTGGTTGGACAGGGACATGCTGCCCATCAGCCTGGAGACACACACTGGTTAGACTGGGAGGGCCGACCAGAGGGGCGGGGCTCTGGTTGGACACTCACCCTGGGATCACCAGCTTCTGGCCGTTGTGGATCCGGTAGGAGCAGCGGTAATCGTCTGGCAGCTTACAGCCGATCTGGGCCTCGATGTCGTCTAGCTCCGCCTCCGTGGCGCCGTCTGTAACAAAGACAGCGCTCAGCACGGCGGTGGGGGGGCTCATGCTGTGGGCAGCGGCGGGTTGCGTTACCTTTGAGGGAAACGATCATGCGCGGACATCTCTGCTGCAGGAAGCTCTTGAGCTGCTCCCAGGCGTTCTTCAGCTCGGCGTAGTACCGGATGTAGCGACCCAGATCGGCGAAGTAGAGCTTAAAGAGGCCGTACCAGGAGAGGCCGCGCTGCAGGCGCTCCGCACTGCGCGCGCACACACACAGACACACACACACACACACACACACACACACACACAGACACACACACACACACACTTCAGGCTCATGTTGAGTGAAAACACCTCTGAAGGAAGTGAAGGTGGACCTACTCTGTCAGCAGCCAGTGTTTGCAGCAGTGACGTTTCCACAGTGGGTTGTGTTTGGTCAGATCACTGAGCCTCTTGCTGACGTAGCTGCAGCTGCAACAACAAAAGAGGGCAAAGTTATCAAAGTCTGGAAAACACAACTTAAAATTATCACTTATTACTAATATTAACAGTTTCATCATCGTAAATATAAAATGTTGTGAATCTGTAGTGAAATTCCACTACATTAAGCAGAAAGTTATGACTGATATGCATTTACCTGAAGAATCAGATAAAAGTCCAACATATGGGGAGTAAAGGTGGAGTTTTTGTAACCCTTTAGCAGTAAATTGAAAAACTGAGTCTTTATAATAAGAATATTAATCTGATTTTAAGAAACCAATTAAACGATTCCAAAATACAATTATTTACCATCTAGAACAACTTTTAAATAATAACATAAATGTAGAACAAAAGGTTTAAAGAAAAAAAATGCATAAAAACATACACATAGAAATTATACTTTGGCTAGACCAAACCCACTAACACATGAACATTTTATAGTTAAATAAAAACCACAACTTCACCGGAATAGATTTTATATTTTTACTACATGAAGGTAGAAAACCTCTAATTTAACACAAACAGCTAGTTGGACTTCAGCTTCTTGTTAGCAACATAAAAAAATATTGCATAAAACAGGTAAAATGAAGTGAAGTTCTGTGTGCTGATCTGCTGTTCAGGTTTATAACACTGAATTGTGTATTTCTTGATTACTTTATATATTCTCTGACATTTTGTTTAGCAACCTGCATCATCCCAGGAATGTTTTATTCATCACTTTCTCTGAAATACACAAGCTACAGCTGTTAGCAGGAAGCTAACTGTAAACAAGATCTTTATCTTTACTTTCAAAGCTGTTATATCGTCTCAACCGGGTATGAATGCTTTAATTTTAGTTTTCAATCTATATCCAGAAGCTATGACCAACTGACAGTAATTTTATGCATCATGTTTTTATATAAATCAAAACAAAAACAGCAGCTAGTTGAAATGTTGACTAGCCGCTGTTAGCCGCTAGCATGCTGTAGCTCGAAAACAATGTCCGCTTATCGCTTCCAGCCTGCTTGGTGCTGATACCTACTGGACCAGGTCTCTGAAGCTCAGGTAGGACAGGACGTGGAGCAGCGGGTCCGAGGGGAGCTGGTCCAGCTGTAACTCCGAGGAGGCAGCCATTGTTAGCAGGGGATCTGCTGGAAGCGGCGCTGCTATAGCGCCCCCTGCCGGGAGGGGGTGGGGGGTGGGGGCTGAAGGCGGTGTTGTGACTGGGTTCTGAGTGAAGCGCCAGCGAAGGCTGAGACTTCCGGTTCGTTACTTAAGTAAAGGATTGTTTCACAGCTCTTATTGGATCTGTTAAACATTTCAGGAATTTTAATAATTTCTCTTGAAATTTAATTAAAGATTTACAAGAAGTTGATTAAAGCAATTCCAGTATCCCTTACATCTATAGTTAAAGAAGGTCTGTGTCACTCCATAATTTCCCTTGGTCTGAGTCAACTACATCTAAAATTTAAACAAACAAAAAAAGTCATTGAGTTTTACAGGTGGCTTGCAAAAGTATTAATATCCCTTGAACTTTTCCATATTTTGTCACATTACAACCACAAACAAATATTGGAATGTAATCTTAAAGACAGGCTGCTCAGTGGTGCAGTTGGTAGAGCCTTGCAGCAAGAAGGTTCTGAGTTCGATCCTGGCATGAGGTCTGTCTGCATGGAACTTGCATGTTCTCCCTGTGCATGGTAGTTTCTCTCCAGGTACTCTGGCTTCCCATAGTCCAAAAACATGACAGGTTAATTGGTCTCTCTAAATTCTGTGTGCATGCTTGTTTGTCCTGTGTGTCTCTGTGTTGCCCTGCGACAGACTGTCGACCTGCCCAGGGTGACCCCACCTCTCACCTGGAACATTAGATGGGCACCAGCACCTCCTGACCCCAGTAAGGGACAAGGGTGTTAGAAAATGGAATGGAATCTTAAAGACCAACACAACTGTGAAGTAGAAATAATATCATATGAATAAAATATTCTTTTAAAATTAAAAACTGCATGTGACCCCTTTAGCAATTATGTTACTTTTTTAAAGGTTTTGTTGGCTCCAGTTGCCTTTATTTGAAGGTAGTTAGACAGGAAAGAGGGTAATGAGAGGGGAAAGACATGTGGCAAATGTCACCAGGCCTGGAATCAAACTTTCAACTTCCGCCATGAGGACTAAGGCCTCAATATGTGGCTTGTGCTTTACCCCTGCACCACCACAGAACCCCTTAAAATCTTTAACTGTAATTGCCTCCAGCGTTGGTAAACCTTGGTTTTCTTCTAGTTCATGCTCTGTTTCAGTGAGATGTTTTACCTGCAGCTATTATCTTTGCTCTTGATTCATGGTGGAAAAATTGATGAACATGTCATCAGAAACTTTTGATAAAAAGCTAATGAAAGTCATCTCCTTCAAACTGTTGAACACAATTTAAACAGAAGACTAATCATTTATTCTAAACTTGTCATGTCACAAAGAAATGTAACTATAAATTGTCATGTTGGTACTAAATTTTCACTCAGTTATGAACTTATTTTTGGTTTGATTAATGTATTTAACACATATTCACAATCTCTATAGAAAAGTATTAACTGAAAAAACTTTTCATCTAATAAAAATCCTCACACAAATATAAATTCTGGATAATTTTAGGAATAAAAGGCCTTAGATTGTTTTGTTAAAAACAAACAGTGGCTGTGCAGGAAGAGGCAAAAACCCAATGGAATTACATAAAGCCTCCACCCAGACAGTATGCAAAAAATAATATAATTCAAGAATCCGTATTCCATAAGGAATACAATCATGCAGAAAATAAGAAACACAAAAATACATAGACAAAAGTTGATGGAATTTTGTTTTTTTTAAAAAGCACTTAACGAAATAAATAATCCCAATTAGTTAATTATGCCTTCAAAAAGTTAATAAACTTCCACCAGTTGAGATAAGAGCAGGATTAAACCTCCTAATTAAGAATTAATGCAATTAAAACTTTTAAAGAAGAAAATTGTAGTAAACTATTATTTTCTCTTTCTTCACGAGACTCGCTCTCTACCGCCATCCTGTGGTCAAAGCCTGTAAATATACACTAAAATCCTTCAGACAAGTTTAATGATGAATCAGATTATTGATAAAACTGAGTGAATATTAATGAACTGAAGGAAAGACGCTGCTGTTCAGGAAATAACACAGTAGAAGCAAATTCTCAGAGGATATTTAAAGCCATTTTCAGTGACTGAGAAAGAAAATCCACAACAACAAGAAGACATTTTACTGGATGACAAAACAAGATGGAGTCTAGATGAAAATACAAACATGAACACTTGATCTCTGTGGAGGAAGGAAGGAATCAGGAAGTTGAGATCTAGTTTAGAGGAAACAGTTTCTGAGAGCAACATTTAGACGGAGAAGCAGTTCTATGAAGGTCTGGAGAAAAAACAGAAAATCCTTCAAAGCAGATCTGAAAGACTCTGAACAAAGCTTCCAATGCTACCCAAGGTAATGCTGCAGTAATTAAACTTTATTAGATTAAGATAAAGATTAGACTTGGCCATCAGAAAGACGGAAAATAAAACTATTTGATTTAAAATGATGAAGAAAATCTTGATCCTCTGATTGAAGAAACCATCACTAATTCTTTGACCTGTTTGCAGATAAAATGAGCGTCTTCCCCCTAATATCTGCAAACCTCCCCTCATCCCATTTGAGATAAGATGAAAACATCCAGAAACTGAATCAGGATGAAGCAAATATACAGCCTGGAAACTGTTGAATGAATGTAACTTTATTTAATAATTCTGGTTCCAGGATGAAAATGAATCAGAGAAAAAAGATCAACTTTCAATTTGAATCCAGTTCAGACCAAAACTCCATGAAGCCTCTAAATGGAGCCCAGTTTGAATTGGATCTTTATTGATCCAAAGAGACAAACAATATCATACACTAAATGGCAAACATGACAAAATAAACAGGAGGAAAATCTTTGAGGTCAAAACTCATCATCATGATCCAGTCAAAGTCTCATTAAATTCAAACTGCTGCAGCTTCAACCTCTGAGGATCAGCAGGACACAGAGACCGTTCTCTACAGGAACAGATCTCCCGCCCACCTGCAGAGAGAAGAAGGACAGAGAGATCAGATCAGTGAGTGTTTCCAGCTTCTCTCCAGCAGCAGTCAGTGACGCAGCACATCCAGTAGATGGTTTCCAGGCTGCAGTCAGACTGATCTCAGAGCTGTGACCAAGATGAACATGATCAGTAGTTTCCTGTTGTATTAAGAGAACAGGAAACTACAGATCTGAGATCAGATCTGCTGCTGCCAAAGTTTGATGAATGAGGACCACTGTCTCTAGACATGCTGGATGGTTGGACGCTGGAGTCCAGCTGGACGTCCTGGAGACATGAACACAGAAAGCTTGCTGCTCTTCTGATTGGCTGATTGCCGGCTCTGTGTCCAATCAGGAAGCCTGAACCATTCTCCTCCCACTGAGAAGCTGCAGCTTTACTGGGAACACTGGAGCTTTGCTTTGATCCTAACTGGGTTTAGTTCAAAATGCTGACAGCATCTGGACTCACTACAAACATTTACTTACTCTAAAGTCTCTACAAGATCATTCAGCTGCTGAACATCTGAATCCTTCAGGTTGTTGTTTCTCAGGTCCAGTTCTGTCAGATGGAGGTTGTTGGACTTCAGAGCTGAGGCCAGATAATCACAGCTGATCTTTGACAACCTGCAGTCCATCAATCTGAATAAAGAATAAAAGATGTGAACTGAAGCCAACAGGATGCAGGTGAACCAGTCCAACAGAACCAGTTAAAGATTCTCATGAATATTAAAACCAACAAGCTGCTGCTGCAATAAAGACCTGCTGACTTCAGAACCAGAACCAGAACCTGGTACTGGGTCATGTTGTGTTGGAGGATTTTAGTCAGTAAAATCATTCCAGGTTCTGATCAAAGTGTTGAAGCATCAATCATTGATTATTGATTTGTTCCTGTCAGATCCCAGGAGCTGGAATCCCTTTTCTAGACTGGGTTGAATGACCTTTGACCTGCTTCACATGATGGGGATTTCTACACACTGGGGGTCTGACTACACACTGACCTGTTGACCTCAGATCAGCAGGTCCAACTCAGTTACACAGAGGGACTAAAACTGGGTCCAAGCCCAGGAACAAACTCAGAAAATATTTATTAGAACAGAAGAAATTTACTTTGATTTATGATCATTTATATATATACAGTATTTTCCTGACTATCAGCCATTACTTTTCCTATGCTCTGAACCATGCGGCTTGTAGCCCGGAACAGGTTTTCTGTGAATTTTCTTCTACCACCAGGGGGCTCTTTAGCAGGAAGTGAATCATTGGAAGTCAAAATTGGAAATCCAAGAAGAATGTGCTAATTTTCATTTAGACCAGTGTTTCTCAACCTTGGTCCTCACTGCCCCCCTGCTCTGCATGTTTTAGATGTGTCTCTATTCCAGAACATCAGATTCAAATGATTGAATGACCATCAAGTACTCTAGAAGATTTAGAACAACCACATGCTAGCAGCAGGCACGACAGAGAAATGTTTTCAAACTCATATGATGCAGCTTTTAAGTTGAGGGTTATTGATCTGGCACTACAGGAAAGAAATAGAGAAGCTGCACGTAAACTCGGCCTGAACAAAACCATGGTTCGGCTTTGAAGACGGAGCGCTGTGTATATCCAACATTTATCAGGACGAAGCCCTCTACTGGGTCCATATGGAAAAAATAGAGCGGCGGAGATACCAGCGGCTTATATATGCATGTTTCCAGTTTTCTTAAAAAAATGTGTAGGTGCAGCTTATAGTATGGTGCGCTCTATAGTTTGGAAAATATGGTAATTATTTACAGAAAGTATCTATAATTAAAATACCCCATTTTCTCCAGTCTGCAGCCTTCAGTCTGTAGAAAACCACAGAGCTCCTTCACTCCAGAACCTTCCAGATTGGTGGTGATTAGGTCCAGTCCTGTCAGATGGGTCGGTTTGGACTTCAGAGCTGAGAACAGAGAAGTCCAGCTGGTCTCTGACAAACTGCAACCAAACAATCTAAATAAAGAATAAAAGATGAGCAGAAGCCAACAGGATGCAGTTAAAACAGAAATATATTTAATATTATATATTTCTATATAAATAAGTAATAAAAATATAGAAAATTAATTTCCCTGAATGTAAAAGTAAAAGAAACATGATGAACTGATTCTAACATCTGATCCAGTCAAACTGGTTTAAAGAGTCCAAACCAGCAGAACCAGAACATTTTATCGAAAAAGAAACTCAAAGTTTTTCTAAAAGTTTATCAGGATCTTAAACTCAGTCAGATGTTTTTTCTCTCTCCATGTTTCCTTACAGGCTCCGTATCAGCTGACTGATCTGTACCTTCATTTATCATCCGATATTTTATGTCTCCAGTTTTTGTTCATTAATCAATTAATGATGTTTTTCTTGCTGATTGTATTTTAACTGCAGCTCATTGCTAAGTATGGAAGATGTAAACAGGTTTATTTCAATCCATCTAATTCAGAGTTTTACAACATCCATTACAGCTCAGCTTCTGAAAGTTGATCATTTTCTCATTTTGTGGTGATTTAGTTCCTGAACTATCAACTAGAAAATATTGATCCTTTTCTGTCAGATTGATGTGGGTCATTTAGTTCAAGTTCTGAATCCTTCATCACAGACGCTGCAGAAATGAGAACAGTCACTTCTTAGAAGTTTCATTAATGATTATTTGAAGTGGTCAGTGTTTGTGGCTCGACTCTGGAGGAACAACATTTCATTCTGGATGTAAAGATGAAAATCAGAAATAAAACAATCTGAATCTTTACAAACCAAATCGAAACATCTCCATTATTAATTAACATCATTTGAATTATTTTACTCATTTTTGTTCATAAAAAAATATTAAAAACTGAAAAACAAAGTTCAATCTCAGTCTGAAATAAGAAGATTATTCCTTTATAAAGTAAAATGTTTTTTTAGGATTTTATTCTGACAATTAAACAGGTTGTTTTAAAAAAAGCATAAGAATGAAATTATTAATTAAACTGAAGATTAAAGTATGAATTAATGACTTTATTGGGTAAATAGAGAAAACAAACCTCAGAATCTTCACTTTACTGACTGAACTCTCAAGAATCTGAAGCAGAAGCTTCATAGCAGAGTCTCCAACTTTATCTAGGTTGATCTCACTTATTTCCAGTTCAGTCAGATCTGGGTTGGACTTCAGAGCTGAGGCCAAAACTTCACATTCAACCTTTCTGAGCCTACAGCCACCAAGTCTGTGATGAGAGAAGAAATAAATTCAGTTTTAATGAAATCAATCTGGATCATAAACATATAAAACATGATATCAGTGATGTCATCATGATGTCATCATCTGATCAACATCTGATCTTCAGTTTACAGAGTTTGACCCGACAGGACTTTAGACAGTTCCTGACTAAAGTCCAGGTTCTGGTTCTAGTCCAGGCTTCATGTCCTCAGACCTTCAGCTCAGTCAGATGTTGAAGATCTTCTATCATCTGTGAAGGAAAGTTCAGTTTCTCTGCAGCATCAGAGCCTGAAAGGAGCAGCAGCAGCTGGTGAAGAGGATGAATGAAGGAAACTACTGGAGATGATGGAGAGGAGGAGGAACTGCTCACAGCTCTGACTCACACTGACGTGGACTAGTCTTCAGCAGTGTGCTTTAAATGCTTTTGTCATTTTCACCAAGGCAGTCAGCATTGAGCATTCAATATTTACTTTTGCATTTTCATAGGAAATGGACACTTTCTAGTTTAACTTGTATTTTCTATGTTCTTTAAGCAGATTCTCTCATTCATTTTTTACGGTCTTTTTGATTCTTTATATAACTATTTATTTGGGCTGACATTGTTTTTCTTTGTTGTATTAGGTTCAAGGTTGTCACATTTACTAATGTGCCTTGGTAATGTAATGTTTATCAGAAAGATTAGTGGAGCTGCTAATAGAAAATTAGCTTAATAGCGACCTGGAACGGTCCAGTTCAAGGAAACTGATTTCAAACTTTAAATGAGTTGATTCTCATGGTGTTTTTGGCTTCAAAACGTTGTGTTTGATAACGTTAACAATGATTAAAACTTCCAAATGTTTGATATTGTCAAGCAAAATGTTTCTACGTCAGGCTACATAGCTGAAACTTCAATGAGCTGCTCTATGCTGTAGTTGGAGATATGTTGTTTGCTCCTGACCAGAATCGTTTTGTGGCTAAAACAAACATTATTTTTACATTAACTTCTAAGTTACGTGAAACTTCTGTTAAAATCATTTGAAGGCTCAGAATCAGTCCAGTAAAGGTACCAGTCCACATTCTCAGGGGAGAAAGACTCACCAGGTATAAATTTAATTTTTAGCTATTGTAGTTATACTTAAGAGAAATTTATTTAATCTAATTTATTTAATCAAAGAATGTCATGAAAATGTGCATAGGGCTACACTGATTGCAGTTTTCTGACCGATTCCTGGTTACTAATATTTAAAAAGCCTGACCTGTTGATTTTGTTTTTGGCCGATATGATTTCTTGTCTGAAATGTTGCTAAATATGACAAGAAAGTCACTGAGTTGTAACAGTGGGGTGAATATTGTTAACTGTAAATGTTCAGACCTGACCTGGTCTGAACATTGGTTTGACTGGTTGACTGGTTGGTTTATCAGTCAAACCTCTCACTGCAGATCAAAAGAGGACAGAGGCTGATTTAAAAACCTTTGCTAACGAAGATAAGATGAGGGGATAAGATGGGGTTCACATGTAAGTAATGGCCAATCACGATCCCCCAAAATTAAAAAAATCGGCTCCCAGAAATCAACTAGTCGTTAAATCAGTTAGCCAATAAATGTATCCTATTTTATACATGTATATAATGTAAACAGCACTGCCAGAGATGCAATTAGTTTATAGAAGGTGGGTGAATGATCTAATGATCGGACTGCTGATTGCAGCCAGTCCACATTGTTAACAGAGATAGAGGGCCAGAAAACCAAATTTGGCTTAGGGCCCAATGGAGGCTTGGGCCGGCCCTGACTGAAAGGAAATAATTAAGGAAATTCTTCCATTGGAGAGACTGATTTTCATTAAGACTTGCTGCTGGTAAAAATATATTGGAAGAAGTTAAACGTCTACCTGAACTTGGTGCCAAACATATGATCAATGTAATTACCTCTTTTTATTGTGAAGGTACTCACTTTGGATGCTCTGCAATTTTTGTTAGTGGGGGTTTGAATGGTCAATGTATTTATATTTCTACAACTGCACAAACAACAAAATATAAACTAAAAAAAAGAAATAGTCCAAAGGATGAAGTAAGTAGTTAAAGACAAAACATCCAGAATCAACTTGAAGAAAGAAGATAGTGCTGAACAATAGTGCTGAATCAGCATTCACACAATGAAAACATCTGGACTCACCGAGCCTTTCTGCAGTTCCTCACAGCTGGAACCAGTCTCAGTCGTCCACCTGCTGATGTGTTGTACTTCTCCAGGTCCAACTCATCCAGAAGCTCTGGCATCTGCAACATGAAGGCCAGAGCTGAACAGTCAGTCACTGAGAGCTGCTTCCCTGAATCCAGCAGCCGTTGGATCTCCTGAGTAAATGAGACGTCGTTCATCTCCATCAGACAGTAGAAGATGTTGATGCTTCTGTCAGGAGATATTCTATCAGTGTTCATCTCCTTCAGGTTGGTGATTATTCTCTGGATGGTTTCTGGACTGTTCTCTGTCTGACCCACCAGATCTTCTAAGAGTCTCTGGTTGGACTCCACAGTGAGACCATGAAGGAAGCGGACAAACAGGTCCAGGTGGCCACTTTTACTGCAGAGGGATTTCTCCATGACTTTCTTCATGAATTCACCCAAAGAAATGAAAAAATAATATTTTCCCAGCAAACTCTTGATCACTTTTGTTTTCCTCCAAGTGGTGAAGCAGTGGAGCATGTAGACTGCAGCCAGAAACTCCTGGATGCTCAGATGAACAAAGGAGTAGACAGAGATGTTGTGCCTTCCTCTTTCCCTTTTAAACATCTGAGTGAAAACTCCTGAGAACAACGAAGCATCTTTGATGTTAATGCCACAACGTTTGAGGTCTTTGTCATAGAAGATCAGGTTTCCCTTAAGCAGCTGCTCAAAAGCCAGTTTTCCTAGAGACTCAATCAGCTTCCTGTTGTCTGGATCTTCAGCGTTTCCACTATACTTGTCCTCCTTAATTGTGAGTTGAACCAACAGGAACTCTATATACATCTCAGTCAGGGTCTTGGGAAGCTCTCCTCCCTCTCTGGTCTTCATCACATTATCCAGAACTTTAGCAGTAATCCAGCAGAAAACTGGGATGTGACACATAATGTGGAGACTTTTTGATTTCTTGATGTGGGAGATGATCCTGCTGGCCTTATCATCATCATTTATGAATCTCTTCCTGAAGTACTCCTCCTTCTGGGGGTCAGAGAACCCTCTGACCTCTGTTACCATGCCAACACACTGAGCAGGGATCTGATTGGCTGCTGCAGGTCGTGTGGTTATCCAGAGGAGAGCAGAAAGAAGCAAATTTCCCCTGATGATGTTTGTCAGCAGAACATCCACTGAGCTGGACTCTGTAGCATCAGTCAGAATCTCCTTGTTCTGAAAGTCCAGACTAAGTCGACTCTCATCCAAGCCATCAAAGATGAATAAAACCCGGAACTGTTCAAAGCTGCTGATTCCTTTGGTTTTAGAAAATAATTTGTGAATCAGTCCTAATAAGCTGAACTTTTCTTCTTTCAGCAAATTCAGCTCTTTGAAAGTGAATGGAAATATGAAATCAATGTTCTGCTTGGTTTTGCCTTCAGCCCAGTCCAGAGTAAACTTCTGTGTTAACAGTGTTTTCCCAATGCCAGCCACTCCCATGGTCATCACTGTTCTGATTGGCTGATCTCGTCCAGGTGGGACTTTAAAGATGTCTTCTCTTCTAATTGTTTCTTGTTTCCTGGATGCCGTTTCAATCTGTCTGACCTCGTGTTCCTGGTTGACCTCTGTAGTTAACCCCTCTGTGATGTGGAGCTCTGTGTAGATCTGGTCCAGAATGACTTCACTTCCATATTCAGCGATGCCTTCATAGAGACCTTGGAATTTCATTTTCAGATACTCTTTAAGCTCCTGTTGACACTGAATATCAAAATCTGAAAACATAAAGAACACACAAGAACAATTCAGCTAAATATAAGGAATAAAATTATTTTTGATATTGCCAGAGGAGGTTTGTACGGAGCCCTAGGGGACATTGGGAAAAAAAATTTCTTTTGCGTTCCCTTGCAATACTTTAGCGTTCTCTCTCAAAACCTTTCCGTCCCCTCACAAAAGGTTTTGCGTTCCCTCGCAATAATCTACTGATAAGTTCATGCGGCATAATTGATTACTGTAAGCCTTTCGTATGGTGGCCGCTGTACTTTTTGCTTTAATACAAGGTTATATAAGGTTGTTCCATGAATGTTAATATCTCCTTGTGAAATATCTGATGTTTTATACTTTAGTACAGAAAGGCACAACAAACCTATAATATAAACAGAAACATTCTGTAAGTAGGAAAGAAATAAAAATACATCTAAACTATTTGGATTCTTTCTGAGTTATTATCACAGGTAATAAGTCATCTGCTCTGTTCTTCGCAGGAGGAGTACACACTTTCTCTGTCTCCCTGTCCTCCCTACCTTCCCTGCTCAGCGTCTATGTCCTGTGTTTTCAGAGTCTTTCTTTCTGAATAGCTTACGAAGTTGTAAATTATGAATCTGGTCAACTGGTCTCTCAACGTAATTGATACCATTTTTTCCACTGGGAAACCCAGTAAAGGGGAACCCTTGTGTCCCGACGGGACATTCTTCTCTGGATATACGATGGATTCTACATGAAAGTGGAAGATTGTGTGTCTGGCGATGCTGTCAGTCAAGGATATTGAAGATCTGTACATGATTGGATTTATGATGACAGTTTTTCTGCTTGTTTCAGTTGGTGGATACCTGGCTTATCAGAAATTTTGGAAGATACCGGCGGCAGTTTTGACAACTTCGAGGTCTCCGGGTAAGGTTGATGGGATCTGCAGAGCAATCAACACTCAGACTGAAATAATACAGGAGCTGAGTCGCAGACTAGATGTGATCCTGGAACAGGAGCTTGGCCGAGCAGCGGATCTCGGACCCAGAGTGGATATGGTGTGACCTTGGAGAACGTTGTTCGCTTAGATCAGGCGAAAGACCCTAAATTCGGCTGTTTGGATTTGCCACTGAGAAGCACCTGCAAGACTTTCAATGAAGGCATTAAATGAATGTCAGCCTGACCTCAACAAATTATTGCTATTGGAATCTGGCTCCGCCCTGCGACAGACTGGCGACCTGTCCAGGGCATACCCCGCCTCTCGCCCGGAACGTCAGCTGGAGATAGGCACCAGCAACCCTCCCGACCCCTCCAAGGGACAAGGGTGCAAAGAAAATGGATGGATGGATGGGATCTGGCTCCTCGGGTTGGCCTTAACTAGCCAGCTATCCTCCCCTTGTTGTTATGTCTAAAGAAGACTTTGTTCTGCTGCCCCCCACCTCTCTGGACATCTGTGGCCCTGAACTGTTTATGCTGCGTGTGAACCTGACACTATATTCACAGACAATCACGAACAAATGATTGTCTGTGCTTCAGTTAGGGTTAATGGTCTCACACACACATTACTATACCATACACTGGCGCAAAAAGTAGGTATGCTGCGTATGCGTTGCATACGCAGCATACCCACTGCGTGGGTATGCTGCAGCACCAGAGGAGGGGTGCAGCACCAGAGGAGGCGCCAAAACCCCGTCTGGAGGGGGCGACGCGCCAATGATGTTTTCTCACACACTTCAGGGCGCCTTTCGCTCCTTCACCTCGCGCACATAACGAGGTAAATGTAGCGAGTTTTACCCTTCATGTATAGTCACCTTTTTCGGGGGTTAGGGGGGAGGGGGTGAGCGAGTGAGCATCGCTCCTGCACCCTAACGTTCCCTCAGGGGGTTGGGGGGGCGCCGATTTATGTTTTCGCATCCACCTGAATAATGTGTAGTTGCACCACTGGTGGTGAGCGTGTCGATGTGGGCATGACGTCATCAAGTATGAATGAAAAGATTACTGGGAGGAAGTGGGTGATCAGGTTAGTCAGTCCTTGCAAAATTTGGAGCATGATAGTCACAATGGAATAAATCGATAATTATGACAGAACAAAGAAGAGGTTTGAAGTTGATTGATACACGGACAGATGAGATTCCCCTAGTTAACCCAGTGCGGCCCTCTACCACCTGTTGTGTTTTATAATAATAATAAAACAGGTTTATTATTATTAACTCTTTGGGGCAAAAAAACTGATTGAAAGTTGATTTATTCACTGCATGTTTATGTCTGTTAAGGCTGAGGTGGAATGGCACTGACAGCAGCCCTTTAAACCATTCAGACAAACACAATAGAGACACAATCAAAACTGTCAGATGACTTGTTGCCCCACGATAATAACTCAGAAATAGTCCAAATAGTTTGGATGTATTTTTATTTCTTTTCTACTTACGGAAAGTTTATTTTTATATCATAGGTTTGTTATGCCATTCTATCCTAAAGAAAAAGATATAAAATGTCAGATATTTCACAAAGAGATATTAACATTCATGGAAAAACCTCACATGACCTTGTATTAAAGCAGAAAGTTAGATATTTTTCTGTTTTCGTCTTCTGTCTCTGGGGGTCACTACAGGGTCATGGTCCAGTCTGCCCCCTCATTAATGCCGGGCTTGCGGATCGTTAACACAGACATAACGATAAGTGAGGAACATATGCAATCAACTTTCTATGATTGCATATGACATCACTTATGGGAAGATTTACATCATAGTTATCTAAATATATTCCAGATTTTAATTTGTCGATCTGAAAAACAGGAAGCAATAAAGAAGAGAGAAATGATGCAACTGTGCTCAGAGTTCTGTCGGAGCTGTAGTTTGCACAAACATGAAAGACCAAACTACATAACATTAGCTATTTTTCATTTGGATTTAAAAGAAATAAATCAAGTTCATGTGTGGTCATTGGTTTACATATTTTGACTGCATTGCAAAATATAAAGTGCCAGAATTTATTTGTATTTAATTGAATAGAAAAATAATCAGCTGATCTTAGTCTTTATTATTATATTTGGGCCAGCAGTTAATTTCACAAAAGCAAACTGAAATATTTGGATTCATTTTAGTCCATCACAGCGAGAACCTCGAGGTTTTCCATTGCTGAGTGTCGCTGAAAACATCAGAGGAGAGTTAACCACAGCTGCTGCTCATTTAAAAGTAAATCTACAGACACGTTAAATTTTATCTCCATTGGGTACAAGAGCTGCACAAAATTATCTTGTGGAGCGTCATTCCGGGTGAAAACAATCCCATCATAATCCATGTTTACCCATCAAATTTTAAAACGTAATATATCACAATAATTACATATTCAATTGCTGGAAGAAGAATCCATATTGTGTCATCAAACATCAAGCAGATTAATATTTAACTTTTTCTCTGCTACAAGTTTTGAAATCAGAAAATATTTGAAAGGGACAAATATTTATAGTTGACTCAAAAGTAGAGGCTGTAAAAACAGCTTTAATGAACTGTGTGTCTCACCTGGACCAAAGGAGTCAGAGGACAAACCCAGCTGGTTGGACAGAGTCGGATCGGTGTGATGAAGACGTTTGATCATCAGTCTGCAGGCTCTCTGTCCTTTCTTCATCACAGCATCTATAGTTTTGCGGGCCTTATCTGCTCTGGTTTGGTTCTTCTCCAGTATTTCCTCTGTCTCCAAGTAATTAAAAACCCCATCTGATAGAAGGTCATCAAGGAGCTGTTTCAGGATTTCCTCTGAAACTCTCTCCACAAACTTAATTCGAACATCTGAAAGTTTTTTCTCTGTAGGAAGAAACAGAAACAGATTCATTCAAACTGACATCTGAGAGAAAAACATGATGAAGATCAACTGTTTATGTTGCTCCATCCAGAGATCCAGAGTCTGTTGTTCAGCTCCTCAGGTCTAAACTTGTCATTGTGTTTCTGCCTCGTATCTGAGTGACGACCACTGATTTTGTATTTTGGTGCTTCGTTTCTGCTTCTGATCACTTACCGAAATCCTGCTGGACTTCCTGCTCTGCCATCCTTTATCTGGAAAACATGAAGATTCTTTATGTTTTTATTTCATAAACTCTAATTTGCTCTTACAAAGTTGGAAAGGAACCAAAACATACTAGATTAAACATGGAAAACACTAATTTAAAAACAGACTTAAACCCCACCAGAAAAACATACTATGAACTTTGTAATATGTTTCATGTAAATTGACTACATAAAAACAATTAAATCTGAGACAATTTATCACACTTTACTTCATTAGGGATTCGAAGCCCCTTAAAGCTCTTTGTACGTGACACATTTCTTCAAGAAAGAAGCCTTTAATCCAGCATTTATGTTTAAGTCTTTGTGGGACTTAGTAAAAGGAAATAAAAATTATTTGTTTCAAAATAGATCAAAAGACTGTAACTCTCAAGATGCCAGACTTCTACAAGGAGGAAGGGCTTCCATCATTTATTAATCAGTTAGTCAAAAAGCCAATCAAAAGGCACCACTCAATCAGCGATATAATTACAGATGCTTATCTTTTTCAAATAGAGTAACAAATGAATAACAACATATTGTATGAAATTTCTAAAATGTATATATGGCTCCTACAGGGACAGTATTTCTTTAAGTATCACTACAGACTGTCAATCATTCTAGGATCTGATTTCCTTCAGGTTGAAATGAAAATATCTAAATCCTGCTTCTTGTTAGCTGACTGTAATGTGTTGCTCCTATCACTAGGTGGCAGCATCAGCTGCAGAAAGCTCCTCCTGTTTAACATTTTTGTGATCCTGAATCTCTGGAGAGACATGGCTTTATACTGGAAAAGGTCTGGAAGGTGCAGAATGACCATATGAACGGTTTTGATTAGAATCAGGTGGTTCTTTTCAGCGTCCCTGGATGGGACAAATCCGACATTTTTAATTAGATGTTTTTAATTATGTTTTTCATGTAAAGTCAAAGTGAAAAAAAAGACATTAGATCCAAAATGGCCGACTTTCTGCTGTGTATGGTAAACAGGCCCAGTAGTCATTTTTATAGGTTCTGATGGTTTGATGTTTTAACTCAGTTCAGGTCTAAATAACAGCAGTGGAGATTTTTAAAGTATCTAGGGGGCGTTGTGTTGTTATTTCACCATAATCACTTATTATTGATCAATAATTGACTGAAATGATCAGCTGTCCTCTGTCAGCACAGACTGATTCAATCTGGTTTTTCTACTGATCTGATCTGAGAGGATTTCTACCCAGATAAATCCTCTCAGATCAATAAATTATTGACTTCATATTGAAATATTTTCCATCCACCAACCAGAACGCAGATAATCTCAGCCGGGCCACAAACACTCACAACCTACTGGTACCAGTTTGACTTCACTATGAAACTGGGAGCAAACTCAGCTGGTTGTCTGGGTTACAGATGAAAACTCAGAGTAAATCAGAGTTCCTGACTGAAATCAGGTGCTGCATCATAACCAGAATCAGGCCCAGTTCTGGTTCTGTACAGTAGCTCAAAGAAAGAAAACCAGTCAGGACTGGACACCAGAAGAAAGTTAAAACTCACCTGATCATATCTTTGTTTCTCATTTTGTTCTCACAAACCGAGTCGGAGCGAACAGGAGAACTGGACCTGATTCTCCAGAAGTCACCACACCTCAACCACCTGAAGCTCCGCCCCTTCTGACAGCAGAGGTGTGTTTACCTTAATGTCCGAAGAGGAGAGGCGAGTCCAATGGGATCCAGGTAGAAAGATGAGGCAACATGGAGGGAGGCTCACCTGGCTGGTTCTGATCAGGTCGGGTTGTTGAGTTCTGGACAATTATCTGGTCCATAGAGTCTAGTCCAGAGAGGAATGAACACCAGACAACTTGATCAGATGGTTGGTGCTGCTAGAGCAGAGATTCTCTCTGGAACAGGACCTCACACTCTCACTGAAAATACACAACCAGAAGCCTAAAAATATGTAGTCAGTAAAAAGGAATTTTTATTAATTTATTTACCGTACTCATGTTGTTCAATGTTGATATGAAGGTAGCTTTCTGTGATGATTCTCACATGAATCTCCCTCATTCATTCATGAACATTAAGCCCTTTAATCTTTGGGCTCCTTTACAGTTTAAGTTGCAACAAGTTTGAACGTGCCGTAGGCGTTTACTGGAAGATGCTTTTGATTTTCTGTCTCTGCTGTGCAGGAATGTTTCCTTGTTGCTTCAGTTTGCTTATTTAGTTTTTTTGAAAACTAAATGACTTGCTCACTACTGGTAACTGGTTCTGGTTCAGATCAGGAGATCAGGACAGATTGTTCAGGTTGAACCTGACAGCTGATGTTTCTCCAGCCTGCCGGCTCTGCAGCCTCCAGGCTGTTTAAATCAGTTTGGTCATTTGTTTTTTACCTTTATGTGAGAAACAGTAAAATCAACTTCACTGCTGCAGATTAGTGGAAATCTTAAGGGTAAAGAATAAAATAACAATGAAATATATAATCTAAAAATGAGACATTACTGTGTAAAGCTGTCAGTTTGTTTAGTTTTCGTTCCCTCCAAAGATTCAATCTTTGTGTAAAAACACCTTTTAACTGTGATCACCTTTACAGGAACATTATTATCTCCTCTACATATATACTGTATTTATCAAGAGATAAATAAAATTACTGGGCTAAAATGAAGAACAAACTGGTTTAATTTTTATACTTCAAATTTCAAACATGGATTTTAAAATGGGTCAAACATTTTTTTATTTCAGTGAAAAAAATGTGTAATAATCATTAATCTGATGTTTTTGTTGTCATGGAATCAACATAAAGTGTGTCAGCTGTGACCTTGAGCTTGATGTCTGAACCTCTGGTTGCATAAAACCTAAATGAAAACTACAGTGTCATCAGGAATGCTGCAGGAAGTTTGTGCCCCATGACAAATAATTAAATTCTCCCCCTGCACAGCTGCTGTTACAATATCTTGAGTCTATCTGACCCATAGAAAGCGTCACAATTTTAAAGGCTTGCAACTGTCTTGTTACCTTTGGTCCAATACTGACACAAGCACAATATTTACTGCTCATGAATTTTACATGCAACAGTCTGCATGCAGTACAGCAAATAGGTTGCTTAAATGTTTTCAATTACAGCATATTGCTTGTGAAACCTTAGAGTCAACCAGAATAACAAGAGTAATAAGAATGTGCTGTAAAGTGCTTAGGTTATTACTAACCTAAGCATTGTTTATCTGGTTCATCTTCTTGGAAAAATTAGTTTTATGACGTGATTGAGACAAGAGGACTAGTGATGGAAAAGTTACTACAGAGTAAAGAGTTAACTAGTTGCTGCAACATCGAGTTCAGAGACAATCTGAGTCGTTGCTCCTCACATTGCTGGTTGTTTTTGTTTTCATGCAACATTTTCATCACTGATTCATTCAAACTGATTTACTGGCCAACATCCTTCATGTTTAACTTTAAATTAATATATGAAAAAATTAAGTTACTTTATATTCAACACTGAAGATCAACCAGTTAATATCATTTATATCTTATTTCTATAGATTTGCATGAACAAGATAGAAACTGGTTTCTTACTTTCAGTCTGAGGGTCCAGGTTTGTTACTGAAGTCTGGAGGTTCCGGTCTGGACCGGTCACTCCTCACAGATGGACTGATGGGTCCTGCAGGTTCTGCTCTGTCCTCCTTCAGATCCTGATCTTCCATCTTCTGGCTGAATTCATGGATCTTCGATTCGTCTCCCAGCCCAACTCTCTGCTCCTCAAACTGAGCAGGAAAACAATTCAAATGTTCAGCAAACAGATTTAATGTCAAACAGAACCTGAGACAGAATTTGTTTTCTTCTGATCCTAGTCTTCATGACTGAAAATATTTAAATCCTTGAATCATGTTTAATTATCTTACCTAAAACTGTGACTGAGTGAACTTTTTAAATGCAAGCAGACAGAGGGAGAGAGGCCCACACCACATGGAGATCACTTTCCTGAGTTCATCCATTCAGTCTGAGTAAATTACTTGACAAAAATCCAATTTCGCCCAGTGGACAGATGTAGCCCCAAAAACCGGATAAAAAATTATTCAACTTGTTCTTGACAAAACCTGAGAAAGCTCTTGTCTCCAACAAAAAGAAAACCTCAGCGTGAAGCAACAGCTGGAGAGTAAATCCAGATAGTGAAGCTGTTGGCTGGTGGGTCGACTCATCAGGGCTGCAGTTCTTCTCTCCAAACCCTGAAGGTCGTCATCATCTCTTCTTCATGTGAACATGAAGTCTGTCCTTGAGACAGAACCCTGAACATCTGCCAGTGGTTCTGCTTTATGCTGTTTTACCTACGTAACTTTTCCCAAGAACTGATAAAGTCGCCCCTCTTTACTGGAAGATTCCTCTTTTTGCCATTGAAACTGTTGTGAAAGATTCTTCTTTTCTCTTCCTCTTTTCTCACAACACATCTGTTCAGTTCCTCATCTTACTGATTAATGTTTTAAACATTTGAAATGAAAACATAATTTAAATAACAAAGAATTACTTTGTACATCTCATTTCTTCCTAATTATTGATATCATTGTTCAGTATTAATTCATTATATTTGAAGCATTCAATTCACGAGTTATCAAAAATCATCTTACTGCTTACAATTATACCTTGTCAATTATATAATCAATACATCTTAGATCAATAGTCCATTATAACTTTTCCATGTTTACAACTTCTTATGATTAGACATAGAAAAATATTAAAGCATATATCATAAGACAAAACAGTTTAGCACAAAGGTGCTGGTTTGTACTAAAGTCTCATTCTGTTGGTTTTAAATGTTTCCTGATGTTACCAGTTTTAGGTTCATTTCTAAAAACCTAATCATGATCTGGTTGTACCAACTAGTCTTTGTCTTAAGGGGTCTAGAGATAAACGTCCCTGTTAATGCATATTTTTTAGGTTTGCCTTTTAAGGACTCTATAGTTGATGTCTAAGCAATATTTAATGTATTCCAGTAAGACATCATTCCCTAGTCATATTTTCAAACTTATAGTAAACTTTTAGAATTTTTAACTCAGAAATTAATTCTAAGAAAGGTGGAGATGAATTGCACATCACAAGCTGCGACATACGAGAGAAAGATGATCAGTAAACACTGATCACATACTTTTCAGTGAGACTGGTCAATGATGCTTGGTGATTGATTGATAGGAACATCACTAGTTAGATAGTATACATATCTACTAAATGAGTTATATTCCTAATAAGCGTTTGATTGATCTGCTTCTATACATAAAAATAAAAGTTTAGAAATATCAACATCACCATCATTCATACATACACATTGACATTTTGTAGCTATTATTTCTCCTCTGTGGAACAGAGAACAAACTGGAGGTGAGGCAGACAGTTCTCTAGCCACACCGCTGTTTTTTATAGGGGGCGCTCATGATCCCAGATATTGTGACTACACAACTGCAGAGTAAGACACAGTGCTAGTGTGTGGCTAGCCATGGAGCTAGCCAGTACAGCGATATATTTGTTTTCTTCTCTCTT
>CAEGAF010188245.1:0-12470 GCA_903067075.1 Micropoecilia bifurca | reverse complement strand
GGTCATGTTTATTGGGCCGGTGATTCGTTTGGGGCCCTGTGTTTCGTTAGGGGCCCCGTGATTCGTTAGGGGACCGGTGATTCGTTAGGGGCCTGGTGATTCATTAGGGGTCTGGTGATTTGTTAGGTGATCCGTTAGGGGCCCGGTGATTCGTCAGGGGCCCGGTGATTCGTTAGGGGCCCGGAATTTGTTAGGGGCCTGGTGATTCGTTAGGGGCCTGGTGATTCGTCAGGGGCCTGGTGATTCATTAGGGGCCTGGTGATTTGTTAGGTGATCCGTTAGGGGCCCGGTGATTCGTTAGGGGCCCGGTGATTCGTTAGGGGCCTGGTGATTCGTCAGGGGCCTGGTGATTCATTAGGGGCCTGGTGATTTGTTAGGTGATTCGTTAGGGGCCCGGTGATTCGTTAGGGGCCTGGTAATTGGCCCCGCCCCCCGACCCGACGCTGACTCGTTCCGCTAGTGAGCTGGACTCAGGGCAAAATGGCTCTTTCAATTATAAAGGTTGCAGAAGATTGTAAGAAAGTCAGCCTGGGAATAAATCTTTTAAAAAGTTTGTGCTGATTTCTAAAGTTTGTTCAACTTTTTTGGTACTTTTGGAAACATTCGGTTGCAAAACTTTGAGAGTATTTTCAGCATCCCACATATCATGTGTTTTTATGCCCAACGTCTCCCAGTCCAGCCCGTTATTCCCCAGTTTCCTCTCCACTTCTCAGCTTTTCTAGCAGCTTCTGTGACGGGTGAGTTGAGTTATCCCTCTATGTATGCAAATGAGGTCCTTCTGCTCTGGGTTATCAAAGTAGATGGAAAATTGCTGTAAATGCACAAACAAGGGTGAACTAACCTCTTTGAAAACAAAGTGGAAAACTGGCAACTCTGAAGTGGTGCATAAAATTTGCGTTGAAGTGCCAGCAGCCAGGGTTTGGCGGAGGCCTTGGAGAAGCAGTTGGACGAGACTCGCTGCAGCTGCTGGGGTCTGAGGTCACCAACAGATGTCCTTCACAGACTCCAGCAGCCGCCTGCGCCTCTTTTTATCCCGCTTTTCATTTTGATCATCCAGAACTCACTCAAATGTAACTCATTTACTCACTGAAAAAGAAGAAGAAACGTCCAGAGAGGAAGTGCTTTCTGGGGTTTTTAAGATCCCAAACCAACAGTTCATGTTAAGAAATCCAAAACAAATCAGCTGCCTCATTTCTCACTGCTTGTATCTCCCTGTTTTTTTTTTTTTTATCCCAAACCGTTAAAACATTACCAGAATGCCTGTAATAAACTGATTTTATTAATTAATTACATTTTCTCATTTTGAAGATTGAATTTTGGAAAAATCAAGATTTTTTATGACTTTATGACTCATGTATACGCTGCTCAATATTGCCGGTTTGCTTCACCTGTAATAATTGTGGAGAATCAACTTATAATTACAGAAAACCGGTTTATTCACTGATTAACGGTGGCTATGCTAAATACTCCAGCATTCATGCTAGGCACGGCTGTGGGGAACGACCAGTGTGTACACGAGGTTGATTGACAGCGCTAAGACCCTCCTCCTGGCTCTGATTGGTTGTCTCTGGACTGGCGTATTTCTGCAGATGACAATAGTTAATTATATTGTTAGTAGGTAAATGAAGGTTAATGTTTTTCCATTAACCTTCATTCCATTAACTAAACCAGTTTTAGTTTTGTAGCTTCGTAAGAAGCTAATTATCCTCTTTATGGCATTATCATCTCTGGATAGACATGAACCAAACCCAGAACTATATAATTAGTAGTAATGACCATTTAAGTGATTTTTGAAAGAATTAATCCAGCAATAATTAGCCTATAGCAGCTAACAAGCTAACTTCCTTTGTATAGTTTCCTTAAATAGAAAAAAAAGAACCCAAATCAAACAAAAACTAAATATTAGCTGCTATTAATATGCTGTTAATGTAAATAGTGTTTGCAAAAGACAACTGCTATTGCAGTCTTTAGCTTTAGCTTGTTATTCCTAATGCAGCTGCTAATTCCTTCACAGTGCTTAAAGTAAATGTTTAGCACAGAACAATTAGCATTAGCAGTGTCTCAAAGTAGATGGTACCAAGTTAGTACTGGTGGTATAAACAAATACCTAAATGGCCCAAATAGACATGATTAATGGTGGATTTTCATTCAAATAGCCAAAGCCTGAATCTGATGTCTTGACCCTGAACAGCCACCAATTATGAAGAAACTGCTTTTGAAAACCAATTTCAAGTTGTGAATGAGACGGCAGGAAAGTCTGACCACGTTCCTCCTTTATTAAAGCCGCCGTGTTCAGATGCACTGCAGCAGCCGGCCATAAAGCGGTCACATTACAGCACCAGTTTATTAAAATCCTTAATAATTCATGCATTACCCCTACTGCTGATATTCCCACATTGATTTATTGCAAGGCTGATAATCAGCTTACCCAGATAAAGACATAATAATGGCTGAACTTCTGTTCTTGAAGCACATAATCAAGTAGAAAGTCTCCACCATGACCTTATGTTGTTATCCCTTGTTCCTAATTGGTCCTTCCTATGATGATGTTTAAAGATTAATTACTTTTATGAGCGTTCCTGCTTTGTTACATGGCAAAGTGCCCTCTGTGTTTTACAACCATGAGGCAAACGGAACGGTGGCACCGCTGTCAGCCTGATTGATTACCTCTGCAAATGTCTTAAGG
This sequence comes from Micropoecilia bifurca, assembly GCA_903067075.1. Classification (NCBI taxonomy): domain Eukaryota; kingdom Metazoa; phylum Chordata; class Actinopteri; order Cyprinodontiformes; family Poeciliidae; genus Micropoecilia; species Micropoecilia bifurca. The sequence continues at coordinate 9,784 of CAEGAF010188245.1, read as the reverse complement.
TTGAGCCTCTCACCTCTCGACATTTCACTAGTTTCCTTTTCCTTAACTTTGACTCCAAAGTTGACAAAACGAATAACAAGAGCAGGGAAATACCAAGCAGTGAAATCAGCCATAAAAGGGTATAAATGTCAGGGAGAGATTTAGCAGGAAGAGGAGCTTTAAAGGAGATCTGTTGTGCAGAATTCACATTTTTCACGGTTTTGAGTCTCAGCTGCTTCTAAGGCGTTTTAAATAAACACACTGTTGCTTTTTGGGAGCAAATTAATGCTCCCAAATAAAACCCTGATTGTTGAGTCACATTCGACAGATGCTGGTTTTCTAGCAACCCAAGCTCCAGCACGTTTGGTCAGCTGGATTTACTGCTGTATGTTCTGTACAATGGCTGCTGGAAAAGATGAGTGTTTTGTTTTTTACTTACTGTGCATAAACCAGTTGCTGGGTCCTTGTTGGTTGTGCAGGAGGTTCCACTTCTGCTTTTCAAAGCTGTACAGTTGTATAATTGTGCCTCTGTGAATTTAGGTGACCTTCCTGTAACACACTGAGGACTTTGGTGGAATTGAGAGAGTTGTTTTTGAGATATTTTTCTAAAATAGACAAGTTGCATTCCAGGAACTTGAAGGGTTTTCTTTCTAAATCCTTGAAATGTACAGCACCAAAAATTACAGAGCACTTTTTTTTGGAAATTACAGGTTAATTTTCTGGATCATAAAAGTTTATTCTGGTACCTTACAGATTATATTCCCAGAATTTAAAGGACACATTGACCAAATTTACAGACTTCTTTCCTGAAATAGTTCCTGTATTTTTGTTGGTTGTGCAGGAGGCTCCAATTCTGCTTTTCAAACATGTATGGTTGTCTAACTGCCCATCTATTTGCAGCCATATTCATGTGCGAGTGTAAATGTTGAGTTGGGGGCTTATTTGGATTTAAAGTGACAGTGGCCCTAAACAAATTCATTCTGACTAACTACAAATTCCCTAAGAAATATTTTGTACAAAAAAATGTAATGAGAATGTTTTGTTTAGACCACAGACCCAGTAGCAGGTCACCTTTAATGGCGACAGTGAGCTTCCTGAGATTAATCCTTCTGTTTTCTTCCAATTTTCTTTCCAAAAAGGCTTTTAAATTTATGTTCAATACCGAGATTGTTGTTGCATTTTAAATAATTCATAACAATTTGTTTTTAATGTACTTACAAGTCTTGGCTTTCTATGGACTTCTGGACTACTATGAATAATCCTCCTGAAACCATGTTAGGTGATATTTTATTTTATATATATATTTATCCCCGAGCTTCACTGCAGTAATTCATTTGGTGGGGATGGAAGGAGCGCAGAGTGGAGGGTTTTCGTCTTCTTGCTCCACTCAGCCCACTCACCTCCAGCCCGGCGCTTTCCCAGCAGTAAATGTCATGTCCAGCCGTGGAACAATAACTCTGTGCTGCCTACATGCTGCCTACTATTCAATGTGGATAAGTGATTTGCCTTGCAGCTGTGTTGACCTGTAAGTTATGCTCACCAGGCCTTTTGTTATTATGAGCTCTGACAGCAGTTCAGAGGATCTGGAGGCCTGACCTCACCGGAGGATTTTCATACCGACAATTAATGGGTTTTGTTTTAAAAGTAGCACAATAACGGTTTGTTTTTACTGCGCAAAATGGAAATATCAATAACAATGCCCTGGTTTTATTAGGTTTATCTCCCAAGCACTGAAAGTGGGTGGAGCAGGAACATTTAATGACATTAATCTACCTCAAAACATGAGCCAATAATTTGATGAAAAATCACTAGTTCCTCTGGTAGATTATTTCACTTATAACAAGATATTTTTCCCATGTTTTAGTGGCATAATCTGCCAAAGGAACTAGTAATTATTGACTTAAAACAAACTCCTATATCTAAGTATAACTGACCTGACTCAGCAGAGGTCCAACCAGATGCTTGTTGTCCTGCAATGAAAAAAATGGAGTTTCCATGAAAAATCACAAAATCTAACCAAGTGTTTTAGCTTAGTTTCTAGTGCAAGTATTTTAACCCTGTCATGCATAGTGGTCACTACAGTGGACAAATGTCTAAAAGCCTTTTTCTTGTGGTAAAAAAAATATTGGGACATCAGATAACCCATGAAGAACAATACTACTGACGTTGCATTTGAAGAAAATTACAATTGATCACCTAAAAATATACATTTTCAGTATGAAGTAAACACTGACATGAAACAAGCTCCTCATCATTCTGAAAAGTTACTTGTAAATCAGTTTTGTCTAAGTTATCTGCAGTAGAAATTAAACTAAAATTCCTTGGTCCGGTTTGTGTTTTTGCAGTGTAAAGTTTGCTCTAAATGCTCATCATGTTGCATCCAATCATCTTCATTTGAAGGTTCCTCTTGACTGTGACTGATGGTTTGTTTATGCACCAGTCAGTTTGGTGTGGAGAAACTTATTATTTAAAATTCAAGTTGCATTCCTGCACAATTTCTGAACAAACCCCCAAAAATTAAAGAATAAAAATCTTGATAAAGTGGCAGGAGAACAGAAACCCTGCCAAGGCAGAAATCTATGCAATATTTAGCACCAATAATATTGTAATTTGAAATTTAAATTAAAAATTGAGAGCTCTTCATATTAATATTAATCTCGGTATTTTAAAAGGATGTCGTATTGACGCACTGAGCTGGAGGCCTGAGACGAGGCTTTGGTCTCACAGCAACTCAAACGGTTTTTGGTTTTTGGGGAGCAGAAAAAGAGAGGAAAGCTTTGAAAGATGCTTTGTGTTTCATGCTGCTGGCCTCCTGCTGTGCTGCTCTTTCATGGGAACAGACTTTCATTTTCATACTTTCAAGTACATTACAAGAGGAGCTGCAGCAGGTTGACTTTCTGCCTTTCTTCAGTTATTATTAACCGAGCTGGGAGATGAATCCGGCTCCATTTCAGTAAATTAATCTGTGCAAACAGCAACATTTGATGAGAGATTGGTTTAATTAATTTTCTGGCTTTGAATCAAGATGTTGCAGCTTTCATTTGCAAGGTGGAGCCTTTTCTAAAGGCAGCAGTTATTAATACTTAAAGGTTTTAAAGTTGATTAAAAAGAAAAAAAATGAGAAAACCCCGAGGCGGATTCCTGACTCAGTATAAGAAATTCAGATATATATTTTAAAAAAAGAAGAAAATAAGCTTCACTCGCCTCATTTCTAATGGCTTAGAGTGGCAGTAATTTGGAAACAGTAGCTCTCATACAGTCCAGTTCTGAAATGATTTCCTCCAAAATGGAGGATAAGATGTTTAATAAATGAATGAATCTGCTGCAGAAACTGGAACTGAACAAACGATTGAGTTCACAAAAAGTTCTGTTAGGTTTTATAAATGAATGCAGGAAAGAGTCTAATAAACTTTTTTCTGAGACGTTGAATTTATTCTGATTGGTGCCAATTTTTGCAAATTACTGGTTGTTGTGATTATATATTAGTAAAATATATTAAAGACAAGACTTGTTTTTAAATATTTATGTTTTTGTCAATAGCAACTTTTTGTAAGTTAAAAAACAGCTGATTTTTAACAGCATTAAAGCTGTTTAAACAGCATTAAGATAACTTTAGTAAATCTATTATGATAAATAAGTATTCAACAATTCACAATTTTTCAAAATAAACACATTTCTAAACGGACTTTTGATATGAAATTATTCCCAGTGTTCATAACAATCTACGGCGGAGATTTATTAGAAAAAATAAAATTAGGATCTTCTTGTAAGAATAAAATTCAAATAATATGAGATTAAAGTCAAGATTTTGAAAATTGTAACATGAAAATAAAGTCATAATTTTTCAAGAGTAATGTTAGTAGAATAGTCATATTATGACCTTATTCATGACAAACTGACTTTTTATTTTATTCTTATATTATTATGACTTTATTCTCATAATTAAGGTTTTTTTTACTTAGCATTGCCTTAATTATCCTTCATAATTTTGTTATTATGTTCTTTATTCAAGTTATTTTCATTTTGAGTTCAAGATACCAACATTTCCACATAACTTTATATTTTGGTCCATCTCATGGTGTAGTTTTTAAATATTTAATCATCAATAATTTGATCAGTTAGTTTGTACCTGAGTAACATTTTTACCAAATATGTTTTTGCTCTTACTTTTTGCCGACTTTTCACTTTTACTTGAGTTTGATATTTGTCCTTCCTTTGTTCCATCAAAATGTTTGAATAAGGAAAAACATTTTCTTGTCTGAGGTTTTATCTTCACAATCTGCAGAAACCATCCAGACCAGGATAGAAACTTAACATTTTTTCCTGAAATGTTTCCGCCTCCGACGTGTGAATCGATACGTTGACACGTTTGTGCTGCAAAACTTTTAGTTTGTGCCGCTATCATTTTAAAGATATAAATAAATGTTTCTAGAGGTCATCCAAGGTCAACCAGCCCCACCTTCTTCAAACCAGACAAAATGGGTGTCAATCAACTCGGCTACGTTTGTGCTGGTTTGTGCAGCAAACATTTTTGTTTGTGCTGCTCTGGCTTTGAAGATATCAATGAAAGTGTAAAGGTCAAAAGGTCAACCAGCCTCCCCAACTTTTATGAAATCCAACTTTCTTTTATATCCTTAAAATAATAGCGGCACAAACAAAAAATTTTGCTGTACACACCAGCACAAATGTAGCACAAACACTTGACACCAATTTTATTTGATTTCATAGAAGTGGTCATTTTTCACTTGGTCATTTTTCTATGACGGCAGACTACTGTCATCGTAGATTTTTTTTTAAAGTATTACATTTCTGCCAAAGAACTCAGAAATTTCAGATTCAAAAAAAAATTCAGAACTCCAAAAGTTGAAAATTTGTGAGAAAAAATTCCAAAGTTGTTTAGATTAATCTCAGAAATAACATAAAAAAAAGAAAGTTACATGGAAATCTTCAAGAAAAAACAAGAACATTTCTGAGCTCCAAAAGTTGAACATTTGCAACAAAAAATCCTTCTTTTTAGGTTAATCTCCTAATTTTTCAGCTCATAAAGTAACAAATTTGTGTGAAAAAATAAAATAATATTTTGACATTTAATCACAAAAATATTCTTGAAAAAAATCTGGAAATAGTTGAACATTTGTCCAAAAATAAATAATATAAATATAAGGAATTTTGACATCTAATCTGAAAAATTTGCTAGGAAAACTTGAAAGTCAAAAATATCAAGTTTAAAAAGTCAAAAATGATCAACTTTGGTTGCATGTTTTTATGAAAACTTGCAACTTTAGACGCTCAGAAATGTCCTTGTTGTTCTAGAAAATTTTTAAGATTAACCTAAAAATTTCTGAAATTTTGGTTGGAAATGCATCTTTCATCTTGGAAGTTGTTTCATGTTCCCTTTTGGAGCTGCGCCGTTCAGACTGACATCTCTTTGGGTTTCATCCAGACTTTGACCGTACGATAATCTCATTAATCAATAATGTCTCAGCCTCGGCTCGCAGCATGATAGCTATTACAATAAGTCACATTCTCTTAATTAAATCCGCCCTGAAGCTTCGACGTAAACATCCGAGCTGGAGCTGAATTGTGTTTCGGCGTGGAGGGAAACGCGAAGCTTCACCTCGGTGTCTCTGCATCAGCAAAGCAATTAAAGCCGAGCGAGTCGACGAGAGACGCAGGAGAACAAGAACACGATGAGCGAGTCGCCAACAACTGATGGGTCTGAGGCGCCGAGTTCAGGACGTCCGCCGCTCATCAGGAGACCTGAGTCTCCGCTTCGCTCTCATTGGCCTTCTGACAAACTTTCCCTCTCATTTGGTCCATCAGCGCCGGACTTCCTCTGATGAGGAAATGTTTTATGTCACCATGTCTACATATCAGGAAATAAGTGGAGTTACTTCAGCAATTCAGTTCAAAAAGTGAAAGTAGGTTTTTATTGACAGATTAAGAGTTTTGTCCAAATTCAATTCAGACAGATTGTAGCTCCAACCAAAGGTGGGCTGATCCCAACCATTATCAAAAGTCTTTCAATATGAAACTTTAACAGAAGCTACAGATGTCTCTCTGTCTGGTGAATTGTTGGTTAAAACATGTTTGTTTTTCATTCAGTTGGTAGAAAATCCAGAAAGTTTACACAAGTAAGAGCAGGAATATGTCATAATGGAATTACTCAAGTAAAAGTACAAAGTACAGTGTAGTTATAAAAAAAAATTTTAATTCCCATGTTATAAATGAAATAATCTGCCAGTGGAACTGGCATTTTTCATCAGTATAACAGAATTATTGACTCAATTCTTGCTGAAAAATTAGTCATAAGTTTTGTTTTGTCTTATTTTAAGTGTTCTAAAACATTTGCAGCAGAAACTAGACCAAAAATACCTGCTAACACTTCCTGGATGACGCCAAGCTCTGCTGATCCACCTCCTTTGCTTTTGCTGCTCCTCTTTAAATCTCCGTCTGGCTAGAGAGACGTTGGAGTCAGGATATGATGGGTGGAAGAGACACTGTCAACTTCCTCTTTCCTATTCTACTTCTCTGGGATTCTGGGGGGTCAAAGTTCAAGTGTTATTTAGGCTGCTGAGCAGTTGTGAGGCCAACGCCTTGTTGCCATGGTTACGCTTCATGACAACGCTCTGAAATTGGAAAACGAGGAGCTGCACAGCATCCAAAACCAACAGAGCTGCTCCAGCTTGGGCTTGTTTTACAATTTGACCAATTATGGAATTAAAAACGTGAAAATGTTTCACCACTGACCTGCATGACGTCGACTCTGAGCGGCTTTTTGTGAATCCGGTAAACTGTGTGTGTTGTGGCGTAATGGAGCCTGAGTTGAGTTGTTTTCTGAGTGTTGCTGGTCCGTCACGAAGCTGACAGCCGTGTCTGTTCCTGGTCCTGTGAGGACAGACGTGTTCGCTGGTTCAGCCTGTGTGGCACAAATGAGATTTCTGACATCTTCACTGATTTATTTTGGGATGTTTTCCTGTCTAAAATCTCAGTTTTGACGGCTAACATGTAACGATGGAGGATTTGCCAGGTTTCATTGAAAATGACGCTCGATGTTGCTGGCAACAAAGTGAGGCCAGAGGATTTATGTGGAAATTGGTAAATTTCTAATGAAAGAACCAATAAAATGAGAAGCATTAAAGTTAGCAGTCAATGAGATATTAATAACTGAGTATTGAAACCTTTTTCAGTCTCAAATCTATCTGTAATCAACAATATTTATTATCAGTCCTGTATTTCATAGTTTATATAAAATATCCTTCACTTATAACCAATAATAAACCTATCAGATCACTAATATTTATTCAAACTATTATAGTTTCATGAATAAATTAGGAAAGAAAAGAAACAAAACACACAATAAAAAGATACCAGTAACTTTTTAAGGTGACGCTTGAAGGAAACTCAGAATAAAAGTTTGAAGTTTTATTAAATAGCATGTGAGATTTCAAAATTGAGCGTATTGACGTTTGTTTTGACGTTTGTCATGACAAATTCCTTCATTTCTTACATTTTAAGCCTCGTCAACATCATTTGTCTTTTAGTTTTAATTCTCTGGTTCCCTCTGTTCCCTGTTGATGTACGGGAATATAACTTTTTATATTTTCCAATCTGTAACTACGGTAACTCGCTCACTCTTTGGTTGCCTAGCAATTTTTTGGTTGCTAGGTAACCATACAAAGTAGTGTTTTAAAGTTGCTCCAATATTCTCAGCCAAACTTCACACCTGAGTGAAGTTTGGCCTCCCCACCTTCTTCAAACCAGACAAAATGGGTGTCAATCAACTCGGCTACGTTTGTGCTGCATTTGTGCAGCAAACATTTTTGTTTGTGCTGCTTTGGCTTTGAAGATATTAATGAAAGTGTAAAGGTCAAAAGGTCAACCAACCCATCAAACTTTTATGAAATCCAACTTTCTTTATATCTTTAAAATGATGGCGGCACAAACAAAAAAAATTTGCTGCACAAACGTAGCACAAACATTTGACACCAATTTTGTCTGTTTTCATAAAAGTAGGGGGGGCTGGTTGACCTTTTGACCTTTACACTTTCATTAATATCTTCAAAGCCAAAACAGCACAAACAAAAAAAATTTTGTTGCACAAACGTAGCCGAGTTGATTGACACCCATTTTGTCTGGTTTGAGGTGGGAGGCTGGTTGACCTTGGATGACCTCTAGAAACATTTCTTTATATCTTTAAAATGAAAGCGGCACAAACAAAAAATTTTGCTGCATCAACCAACCAAGCGCAGCACCAACGTTTGACACCCATTTTAAAGGGTTAAATTTCCACCAAAACATTTTCAGATTAATCTCAGAAAATTCCTGGAAAAAATTTTAAAATGAATGACCTTGAAAATTTTAAAAATTTGTTAGAAAAATCTCAAATATTGAGATTAATCTGACTTTTTTTTTTAGAAAAGAATACAAGGAAATTCTCAGTTTGAGTCAAAATTTGCTAGAAAAAAAGTCTAAAATGTTAATATTAATTAAAGAAATAATAATAATATTAAAAAATAATATTAAACTTTTGAAATTCAGAAATGTTAGTTTTTCTAGAGATTTTTTGGCAGAAATGATCAAAGTGGTATTTGTTTTTCATTTTCTTTTTTCCACTAATTTTTTGCGTGAAGTGCACCAGTTCCTCCTGCTGCAAACCGTCCCTCAGCCTGATGCTGCCACCTCCGTACTCGACTCCTGGGATTTTGTTCTCAGATTTGAAACCTTTTTCCTCCAAATGAAACGCTGACGTTACGGTCAAACAGTTCAGCATCAGCTTCATCGACCGACTCAACATGTCTCCAGTAATTAAACCCTTTGTCCCTGCAGGGATATGCAAACTGACCTCTGACCTCTGATGCTTTCAGAGTACTGGCTTCTTCACAGAGGGATTTATAAAACATGAAGAAGACTGATGACCTGACAGTTGTCCAGTTGACAATCATTGACTTGAAGGTTAAGCCACTAATATCACTACTGAAGAAGCAGAGTGATGTGTTGTGGATCTGCTGCGTCATATAGGATTTAAATACAAGACTTTCCGATGTGCGTCACAGTGGGTCTTCCATAAAGATGTCGAATGTAAACCAGACGGGTCTGAGAGCTAAAGTCCTAAGGTTTTGAGATTCGCAAAGTTGATAAATTCATGCAAAGGAGGACTGCTGAAGTGAATGCAGTGGAAGGCGGTTCTACAAAGTGTCACCTCAGGAAGGTGGAATACAAATTCAAGCCACACTTTTCAGGTTTTTATTTGAAAAGCTTTTAAAAACACATGACTTTTATTCAATTTCACAGCTGTATCTTGTGATATCCAACTGAAACATATTGAGGTTTCTGGTTGTGGTGAATTCACTTCATAGTTGCTCTAAAAATAAAGATTTTAGCTCTTTTTACGCTCTAATAAAAGAAACTGCAAAAAAATCTATTTAGAGAAAAATATTATGAACCAAAACAACCTTTTCAGTTAAAAACAGTGATTTTATGGAATGAGGATTGAGGATTCTGACCTAAAGTTGAGAAAAATCTCAGTTTTCAAGAGTTTTTATCTCCTTTCAGGTCTTAGCTCCAGTCTGATCTCTCGGCGCTTTGGTTCCTCGCAGCCAGAACAAGATATTTACGCTCATCTGAATTTCACTTTGTCCCTCTGCAGGGTCTGTGATTCGATGAGAAACCGGCTTCCTCCTTTGTGCTAGAATCAGAATAATGTTGGACAGATAACACTTCACCAGACAGTGTGTGTGTGTGTGTGTGTGTGTGTGTGTGTGTGTGTGTGTGTGTGTGTGTGTGTGTGTGTGTGTGTGTGTGT
>CAEGAF010188242.1:0-19267 GCA_903067075.1 Micropoecilia bifurca | reverse complement strand
GAACTCGGGACCAATTTTTTTTATTATTAGACATCCATATTTGTAGTGAACGGAACAAATCATGTCCCGTTCAATACGGACGGGTGGCAACATAACTATGGCGTCTATTCTATGCGCCTTATAATGTGGTGCGCCTTATATATGAAAAAAGTTTTAAAATAGGCCATTCATTGAAGGTGCGCCTTATAATCCGGTGCGCCTTATAGTGCGGAAAATACGGTACATTTATTTATAAATGACTTTGTGCCCTATGAACACGATTCTCTGGTTTCAAGAGGGGGCTATGGCCTCCTCTGGTCCCCCACTTGGGGCTGCCACTGTTGAGAATCTAACAATATAACAGCAACATGACGTCCTTCACACAACTGCCTTTTACTCAAAAATGACAAGAGGAAAGCTTCAGAGGGAAACAAAAACCGCACCTTGTTAAACACGATTCCCATGGTGACACCTGGTGGTGGCAGCATCATGCTGTGGGGATAATATTCTTTAGCAGGAAAAAGAATTCTAGTCAGACTTGATAGGAAAATGGATTAGGTTAAATTCAGAACATTTCTGGGAGATAAACAGTTGAGGAGTGCAGAAAATTTGAGACCTGGGCAGAAATTCAGATTGAGCAGAACCATAGCCTGAAACACACAGCCAGAACAAAGATGGAGTGGTTCGATAGTCATGACTGGATTTGAAAACAGATATCAGCAAATACTAACACCAAGTCTGATGTAGAGTAAGAACTGAACACATAAGTTATTTGTAGTTATTTGAATCTTCAATAAGTGTTGAAAACACAAAGATAAGAATGTGTAAAAGGCATCAAAGTAAAGAAACAAACTGAAATCTCTCAGTAAACTCATAATACAATACATTACATGATATTCTGCTCATGATGCAAAATATATCATAATATTCAGCAAACAATACGATTTGGTGAATTTTTATGATTTTCTGAAAGATTTTGGAAGGGCAGAGTGATTTTAGTGACATTTTGTGACTGTTCCATTGAATTAATTGAACTGATGGTGTAATTACTGGTGTAATAAATGTTTTTTAAATATACATTTTCTCATACATTTGCTTTGTTTAAATTTTAATTGCGTAGCTTTGTGTATTTGGGTATGCAGAAAATGAACCTTTTTTGCTTTATTCACTATTAGATCATGTAATTTATCAATTTCATTTCTATTCTTAATAAATCATAACTGGTCATCCCGTTACTGCTAGTAGTAAATGTTACTTCTGAATTTCTAAATTTCTGAATGTCCAGCACTTATATCCATATTTGGAATTGTCTAAGAGGACATTTACTGTGTAAGACTCCACTGCTGAAGAAAAAGCATGTTGAAGCTCGCCTAAAGTTTGCTGCTAAGGATTTGGACAAGTCAGCCTGTGAAATACGAAGAGAAAATTGTCTGGTCAGATGAGGCCAAATCTAAATCTAAACTCTTTGGATGTAATTCCACCATGTTTGGAGAAAAAATTATTCTGCACCTCATCTCAAAAAACACAATAGAAGAAGGAAAATCTACGGGTGGAAGCATCATGCCTTACTGTACTGGAAAACTTCCTATCCTTGAGAGGAATAGATATAGAAATGTTAAGAATCTAAAGATTAAACCACTGTGGATCTTCATGCAAGACAATAATGCAAAACAGTCAATGAAACTTCTAATTGTATCCAGAAAAAGAAAATAAAACAGCTAAGATGGCCCAGAGTCACCTTTATTCAACTACTAAAACCGACTATGCATAGAAAGGACAACCAGAACCTTCTAAATATGTGAAGAACATTTTAAAGGTTTAAGTCATCATTACCAGAAAAGTCCTTGTTTTAAGTATTTCATGCATCTTAGAACAGTGAGAATCCAATGTTTCACCCATAATTTAATTTGTGGAGTAATTTGCTTACGTTTCTTTGTGTGTGTGGATCATCTGGGTGGTTGTTGACATCTGGTATGAATTTAATGTCAACAACTCCATTTGAAAGTCTTTACCTGAGGAAAATTGTGATGTTTTTAATACTTTGTTTATGCCTCTGTTAGTTGTTGCCACCAGCCTTGCCTAGCTGAACATGAGAGGTTGAGTGGATAAAGCCTTTCCTGTGCCTGTATCTCCCAGAATGATGTGCAGTTCTGGATCAGATTTCAGTGACTAGTCTATATATTGAATATTCCACCAGATCTATAATCTGTTTATACTGACAGTGTGTCTATCGCAGTGTATGTTGTTATTAATTTATTGTTCATTCCTACTCCTCCTGTTAATATTATTAGAGAATTGGCAAATAGTTCAGCTTTAGAATTACAAACCTGGTAGAGACATACCGCAAAAGAAACTGTGTAATTTTCATCCCATTCAAAATGTGTGTGCTGCTTTGTGTTGGTCCTTCACAAAAAAGAGTACCTCCATATAAAATGTTATCTCTGGTGCTAAAGTATTAATGGGATTAACATGATGGTAACTCACCAAACTGCCCACTTCCCACACACAGAGCAGCTTCACCACAGTGGGTGTGGTGGGTGGGGGTGGGGGGTGGGGGGCGTTGGGCTGACGTCAAGCTCCAAAATGCTGTGATGCTCAATTTAAACGCCTCATGCTTGGCTGAAAAGCACAAGAGCCTCACTCTCAGCCAAACCACTCCCTCAAAAGTGTCCAGCTTCATCTTTACTCAAAGAACTCCTTGTAAGGGCAAAGGATGTTTAGATGATTTACAGGTTGAAGCCATTTTATTTAAGAGCTAAGTGCTGAGGAATCTCTGTCTCAATGGAGAAAAAGCTTTTTTGGTCAAGTGATGAAAGGATCCAGCTTGTCAGCAACAAGAGTGTACAGTGGGATACAAGTAGATAATGTGAGATTTAACGAATTTAGAGCAATGTGTGAAGCATATGGTAGTCAAGTAGATAATGAGCTTATCTTATATTGGGCTTAATGTGTACAATTTGCAGCATTAAGCTGTTAGTTACAGCAGATTATCAAAGAATGTTCAGAGGTTTGAGATGACAAACTGCAGGGATAGGTAAAAGAGTCACTGCAGCTGAAAACTACAGATGGGATTTGATGTGATCCGACGTCCTCCATGCATTCACCTTCAGCTTGTTCATCTTTAAACTGGTATGCAGACATGAGCATATCTCACTCAGCCTGTGTTCCCTTCATTGGCTTCCAGTGCAAATCTTAATGTTGGCTCATAAATGCCTAAATGGTCTTACTCCTCCATACCTCCCTGATTTATCTTCCTTCCTGGGACCTTAGATCAGCTATTTTTAGTTGTCCAAAAAATTAGCTAGCTTTTTCTGCAGTGGCTCCCGAACGTTAGAGTATGATGCCTTTAATTTCTAGTCCGTTCTATTTTATATTTGTTTTATGTCTTAGTTTTTATCTCTTTGCTTCATTGGTTTTTGCAAAAACGCTTGCTGTTTTTTTCAGCATGCTTTATAAATAAATTAGATTTGATTTTAGTGAGTTGTGCGTTCCCACTGCATGTGCTAAAATATATTTTTTAATGCTCTCCTATATCTTCTTATTTCATGGAATTGTCTAAAAATGTGTCTCTTTAGCACAAATCATAAATCAGAAACTGGCCTGAAACTGAGAGCATCTCTGCAGGAAACATTACTTCTCTAGGGAAGAAGTATTAAACTCCTGTATCTTTTCAAAAACATTTAGACTTCTGATATAACAATGCTTCTGAAAATCAAACTTGCCATGGTCCATAGTTCACAAAAGTTTTAAACTATGAAAAATAACATCTGTGACAAAATTCTGCCTTTCATTCGAACCTCTCCGGCGTCACTTATCTAGAACAACCTTTAATCGAATCTAACAGCCGGCTCCCACATCCTGTTGAAATTCCCCTGGGTTCACCTCCTCAGATCAGACTGTTGTTGTCGGTGGCAGGAAATTTATTTTTTCAATCTAAATAACTTCCTTCAAGGACACAGTCAAGGACTTGTTGTGACAATGATCACTGCCACTCATAAACCTGGGTTTCCTCTTGTTTTTCTTTGACTAAAGCGCTCAACTGCTTTTTTTTAACTGGTGTGTTTAAGAGGGACACATTTTGCAGGGTATATTTTTATACTTTCTTTCTGGGTCTCTACTGTTTATAAAAACAATCCAAACGCTTCCAAAAAAAAAAAAAAAAAAAACCAGCCAGCCTTTTTCTGGCAATAACGTGATGTTTTTTTTGGTGTCTGGAAAACCAGCTGTTTCAAAAACCTCCCGATTATTAAATCACAATTGGTGGGCGCTGCCTCGTTACCTGGCAACCACAGAAAAGCCTAACTTCGTTACCTAGCAACTCAAGCCTAGCCCAGCCCCTCACCTACCAACCCAAACAGAGCATGTATCAGTTGTAAGCAGTTTGTTGTAAAATAAATATTTTACTAAAACTAACTCCATTTATATGCCATTTACATGCCCTCATGCAACATTTTTTGAATCTATTACATGAGTCAGTGGAAAAACACATTTTTTGGACGTTATTACTCTGATTCTGTCCAAACCAATTCTAAGAAATGCAAAAACACCAGACTACTAGTCACACTAAACGTACGCAGTTTGAGCCATTTTTTACTCCAACTCAGAGGAGAAAAATTTCACTGAGCCCGATGTTAGTAATTGAAGCAGATGTCTGGCCAACTTTAGGGAAAAATGTGATTAGTCAAAGAAATCAATAAAAAAGGACTGCAGATTGTAATAAAATGACTCAAAATAAGGGTAAAAGAGGGTTTAGGGCAGTGATCCCTATAGTTTTCATAGAAAGTACCACCTCACTCAACACAAATTTTTGTCAGCGACACAATATCATAAAGACATTTAGGTATTGCAATGGGAGTTTCCCCTTGTCTTTTTATTGGGTTTTCTCAAGAAAAAAATAAATGAAAATCAGATTTTTCTCACAAACACTTGTCTCAAAATCAAACATGGTGATCGCCACAGTTAACCTTAAATTATAAACATATTTCTGTTACTGTTTGAACCCATTATTTCAGACATCAATTACTATTAGCTTGAATTGCTAAATCTGATTATAATACTCATTTAGTACAAAACCTGGCACATCCTTCTGGTTTTGGAAATACGGCTCACCATTACTACCAATGAAAGCTGCTCAACTTTTTCCCACCTGTTTTATTTTCCTTATTCTTTATTTACGATCATCAATAAACTCCTCTGTTGAATTGTTTCAAGACCACAGAGTCCTCTGTTTTCGTGAGAACACAGTGGAGATTAACCAAAGCTTAACCTTTCGCAGGATAACGTGCCGTCAGAAAGGATGGAGTGTCGCAATGCCTCCCATGAGCAAACATACATTTCCTCCTGAATACACAGACAAGCACATCACTTCAGTGACAGGAAATATGTGCCATCTGTAGCGTCATGGATGAAGCCACATCACAAAGAAGACCGATAAATACCGTGCTGTTTTGAACAAGGCGTAGACAAAGATAATGTATGTCTTCCTGCTACTCACAATTGCTTTTCTCACAGAAAACACAAACAAACAGGACAAAGCAGGGTTTTTTCAAACATAATGTAATAAATTCAGATTTTAAGGATGGTCATAAGGAAACTTGCTTGTTTTACCCAAGAATTAGGTTGCGCCGGTTTTACTGGCTTGAAAAACAATGTTCACATAAATAGAAATTACAGGAAACTTTTACGGCCTCGTCCGCATCACGAAGAAAGCATTCAACATCTGATGGTTGGACAGCTACAGGCACAGCTGGGATTTATAAAGGAGCAGAGAAAGGTGCCTCTCTTGCCCCAGTGCAGCTCGCCAGATGGAACTGGTTAACTCCTCGAACATAGAAAATTCATCAGCGAGTTTTTTCTTTTTCTACGTTCTCTCAACAACCACTTGATTTAGCGCCAACGCTAATAACTATAACTGCTTCTTTGGACTATCTGCACGTGGAATTCGGTTAAGTCTCGAATAATTACGCAGATGTGTTCCTGCATATCTCAGTTCCTCCTCACTCAGCGCCCCTCATTGTGATGTTTTCAACACGTTATTTGCTTTCTGTTCTGTTTTCAGCATCTCAATTACATCTGACTTAAAAGGCAAGGTCACTAAAGGCATTAGAAGAAACCAAGGCTGTAGCAGCAGAACAGGGGCAGAAGTGAAGGCGGTTATGTTTAGCTGATTTCTGTCGGAATAAATAAATAAATGTGGAATCAGCAAAATAATCTTTCCTCTTACAAGATGAGAGACAAAGGAAGATTTTAAAGAGCTTTTTTTCTTAATGGGAGTTTTCACAACAAGGAATCAAAAAATGTAAATGACTGAGTTTGCTACAAGGTTTATGCAATAAACAGCCTACAACACAAGGCAATATTATAACTAGTTAACCTAAATTTTAAACAATGCTCTTTACTACTTACAATTTTAGTTGTAATTAACTTTTAGGTTTCTTTCTGGTCTTTCCACAGAAAGCATCCCAGACTCAAATCTTCTTGACAAATCCTGTTAAAGCTAACAAGTTCACTCTCTATTTTTCTTTATCATAAAATTGTTCTCTAAGTGCTTCTAAGTCTATCAGTCTCTCTTTCATCGAGGGAGACATTGATAAAGCTACTGCTGCCTTATAATATGTGTCCTCTTTGGTTTTCCACTCTTTGGTCTGCGTTTCACAGTGTCTCCTTCCTGAATAGAGACATTGATGAAGCTATTGCTGGCATTCTCTCCTTTTTTTGTTTTTAAATAGAAAGTACTCATAATTTTGAGTTACAGTAGAAAAACATTCACTCCGGGCCTGTTCTCCTAGGTGTCTCTTCCTGTTAAAGAAGCAGGTTTTTCTTTACTGTCAACACATTCTCCTTAGGATGAGGGATCACTGCCAAGTCAACGATTAAATACAATCAGCCAAGTTTCCTTTAACGTTTTACCAAATGGCATCACATGATCACCTGAATTTGACTACCGTATTTTCCGCACTATAAGGCGCACATAAAAACCTTCAATTTCCTCAAAAGCTGACAGTGCGTCTTATAATCCGGTGCGCTTTATAGTGTGGAAAATACGGTATATTGTGTTGGAATCTGTATTGAATTAGACTGGATGCAATTGGATCTAAATCTGTCAACATGTTTTTTAATTGTTTTTGGAACAAAACAGATTTATCTGAATTGGGACTGAACTAAATTTGTTTCTGTTTGTTGGGATGAATTTAATCTGTTGTGTAAAGTGTGAAAAATTTGATTTGTTGCTTATGATCATTGTTAGCAGACAAACTTTCTAACTGTATCCAAATCACTTAGTCTTGTTTCTCTATCAACTAGTATTTTCTGAAAGCTGTGTTAAAACATTCTTTGGTTTCATCAGATACTGTTGCAAAGGGTCCATTAAGCACACAGCAGAGTCATCAAGAGGAAATAAAAAAACATTACTTTATATAATACATCGGTTATATAGAAGTACTTTCTGAGATTTAGGTCACAAAGAGGAGAGCAAACATGCTGTGCGTCGTTGATGTTTTATGGAGATTAACCATATCCATCATGCTAATGGCGTCATGAGTTTTATTTCTGAATGTTGTTGTTTGGAAAGAACAACAAGCGTCGGAAAACTTCCTGAGCTTGAGAGACAAACTTCCTTGAACATCCTGATAAATCTTTCCTGTGAATAAACAGGAAGCAAGTGATCTGCATTATTACACAAGAAAGTGCCAAATCTCCACGGAATGAGGATCCTCTAAGAAATGTGCTGCGGTGATGTGACAAGAGACATTTATTATGAAATGGCTATTTCAGTCTGAAGAGAAAACATTCTGCTGATGAATGGGATGTTGTCAGTGGGAGCATCTTACATTGTGCAGTTTGTTAAACAGAGTTCAGTGTGTTTGTCAGTGTGTTTGAATCGGCTCCATCCTGGTGATGAAGGAGGTCTCCAGATGCTTCCTGCAGCTGATTTTCTTACTTTGTATGAATCTGGGACACTTTTATCTTTATGTTATTGTTTTCCAGACTAGGTTGTGATAAAAACTGCATCTTGCAAAGATAAATTTTGTGTAATCCACCCACTGAAGGTCCTGTAGGATGCAGTCTTTGCAGAACTTATACAATGGAATAGTGCAAAGCTGTCGAATTTTCTTCGTGACAAAATTAGTTTGCTTCTAGAGGAAGTAGAATTTGATAATGGTCCCAACAGAGGATTAAATCCAGATTTTTAAGCACTTCATAAAAAGACAGACATCTCTTACTTCTTACTATCTGACATTAAATCAGACTAAATGTTTCCCGTTTTAAGACAGTAAGGACCACAAAAATATAGTTCTACGACAAAACAAATGGAAACATTAGGAAATATCAAGGCAACACCTCAGGATATTAGCCAGGAAGTTTAGACTCACGTGGGAATTACAGCTGGATATTAACCCCAAATTAGCTAGGAAGTGGTTAATTGACAATAAAGTGAATGTTTAAGAGCAGCCATCCCAAATCCCTGATCTCACATAGAAAATTTATGGGCAGGACTGGATGGGTGTATTCCAGCAAGGCCACCTAAAAACCTGACACAGTTACGTCAGTCCAGTGAGGAATTCCAGCAAACTATTGGGAGAAGCTTGAGAAAGGATGTATGAAGCATTTTGAAAGGCTGGTTTTCCAAATACATGAGAAAATGTAATCAAACTTATGACTTTGTATGGATTTATGCCAATTTTGGCAATCCTAACTAATCAAAAGTGTTTAATTTAGTCTAATTTAATGTCGGACAGTCAGAAATAAAAGGTTATGTGTCTTTTTATGCAATACATTTGCAGTCCTGGGTTCAGCTGCAAATATTAACAACTGATTGGGTAGTGAGGTTGATCAGACTGACATCACTGTGCAACTGTCAGAAACTAAGAAACACTCAGCAACACTGTCTGTGTTTCCTCGGCAGTGGAAGAGGAAATCATGGCCAGGGAGACTCTTTCATTGTGGTCAGACTTGGCCACCCATTAAGTTGCCTTGCGGTGGCATCATGTGGCAGCACTGTGGCCAGCAGGCTGCAGAAACATTCTGCCTAGCAAGCTGCCAAAGTCAACAATTCATCAAATCTGCACAACCTCTGATCAGGTTCAGGAGGCAGAATAATGAATTTGCCATGGCAACAAAATACAGCTTGTTTAATGAGCTGCCTCACCAGAGGTAAAAACCTGACTTGTAGCTTTTCTGCACATAAAAGTAATGAGACATCTGACTTGAAGCTAAAGCTTGTGCTCTGCCCTGAAGAAGAAGAAGAGTCTCATGTTCTTGCTGGCACGACCATGTAAGGAAATCCTGATGAAAACGTTAGCTGTGCTAAAATTAACCCAAACGGTGCCTCTTTAGTTTCCTGAATATATTACAAACATTAAAACCTGCAGCCAAAACATTTAGCTGAACCTATTTTTGTCAGTGTTAATGACATCCTCTGCTTGATTTATTATCACAGCGACTAGCTGTAGTGCTGTTTTTCACATTTTTCAATCCGTTCTTCATAAAGAGTTGCTTGACTTGCTGCCATGTGAAACAGAGGACAGCTGGATTTGATTACCTTTCTGTTATATACTTTCACTGGATTGGCTCTCTTGGCCTGAGCTGAATGAAACAAGGGGGGGAGGAGGGAGGGAGCATCAAGGGAATTGCGCATTTGAGTTAGAGATGAAAACAAAAAGCAGTGTGACCGTCGCTTAGGGATGTCAAAAAGTGCAGAGGCTCTGTGACGTGTTGGTGCCGCTGGAGAGCATTTGGGAAGCGGCGACAGGAACTCCTCCTTTACGCTTCTCTCCTGAGTTTCCTGTTTGTCTGCAGACTGCAGACTGGGGTCAAATGGTGAGTGTAGCTGATATTCCACATTAACTTCAGCTTACTGTGATGAGCGGGTTTGTGGATTTTATTGTGAGAACGCAGGTCAAATACAATACAGTGATCTGTCAAACCACAGAAACGTGCAGGAGTCCAGGGGCCTCATGAACAGGCTGGCTATGTGCACAGAAACGTGTTTTATGTTCTTTTCCACACAAACGTTGAGTTGTCTCTGCTGAGTAGCTGAGAATGAAACAGTGTGCAAACCCACACCAACTTCAGAGCTATTAGCCTCTCGAAAGATAATAAATGTATAAGTTTCACATAAGGTGCAAGTGAAACTCACCAACATTGTTGTGATCTGTTGATTCATTCATTGAGCTTGCCAACATAGTTCGAAACTGAAAACAACATAGCAGATTGGGTGGCTTTGTGGGTAAATTAAATTTATTTGCTCTAGTATTAATTTCTCTGATTCACAGAGATCGGCAGAACGTTGCTCTAGTTGGTAGCAATGATGCCTTGCAGAGAGAAGTTGCTGAATTTGAGTCCAAGCTGCTTCCTTTCTGCATGGAGTGTTTTATGTTCTCCCTTTTGACATGTGGGTTGTCTTTGGGTTGAATCAATTGGGCATTTAGAAATGTGTAAAACTGTGTAAAACACAATGACAAACACATGACATTGTTTGTCATGTGTGTCTTGTATTATCAAAGAAAATAGCTGCATCACATTGTCTTCAAGAAAAATTTATTCAGAAATTATTAAATGAGTTATTTGCTATTTTTTGCTGGTTAAACTGCAGTTTAGACCACCAGGCCGCTAAGTGGCTCAGTGTTCACTGTAGTTATGTGAATAAACACATAAAATAAGTCTGAAATGAAAGTAAACGCACACTCTGCTTCAATGTAAAGTCCATGCAAAGATTTCTACATGACGTCACGGATCTTCTAAAGTCAAATTTCATATCCTTTAATACTATTATTTTGCACAAAACTCTAAAATAGAATCTGAATCATCAATAAAAAGTCACTGAAAAGAGTAGCTGGGGCTGTTCTCTTTGCGTTAAAGTCCTATAGTTTATATTACCAACAAATAAGCAAAAGTCTCTAAGTAAATAGACTTAGGGTTATTTTAAACGTGAATGCTATTTCACAGAATATAAATGAACTACTACCTCTGTTTTTAAAAAAAAAAAAAAAAATCTCATGCACTAAACTGCAGAAAAGATTCTCATCTGTATGGGAGCAGAAAGGACATCCCATCCCCATCGAGGCCTCTGGAGCAGCCGCGGTCATTCAAACAAAGTTTACTGGACTTTTAAATACTCCAGTAGTGCCATAACAAATGTTAGGAGGACATGAGATATGCATGCTGGACACTGTGTGTAATGTAGGTCAGTGGAAAGTGGGGTAGGATGCCTTTCCAGCTAAATAAAACAGACAACTGTTAGAGGCTCCGACTGCTTATTTTAACTCCTCCTTGCGTCTACGGTGCGGCGCTAAAACTTCTCCTGACCACAAATGGAGCTGCCTCCTGGCAGGATTTCAAGGCTCACGTGGGCTTGGCCGTAATGGGTCTACTGGAGTAGGAACACACATGATGATGGATGAACAATCAGAGACGCAAACACGAACAAAGACCAGAACATTTAACAAAGCGCTGCTTACAAGCTATTTGCTAATACGAGCAATAAATCAAGACCAAGGGATCGCAGTCAGCCTGAAACCAAACACTACCTGACTCAAGGAATTATGAATGCTTTGCAGATTGTAGTTAAATATATATCACAATGTAATGTTGACATAGCACCTGTTACACTTTAAATCTGCGCGCCCTGCACTCGACATGCAGCGGAGCTCACATGAATGAGAAAGTTAAATATAGAGCATAAACTGAATACTTTTCTAAATTCATTCAGCCTGCTGCCAGCTAATTCCATTATACATGCATGAGGAAGTTATATAAAAGGTAAATATCTGCCTGCTGCTCTGTTTTTCTTCACGAAAGCTGAAAATGATTTCAGATTTAAAAATTACTTCAATACATGACATGACATTTTTTGCAAGTCTGAACTATTTGGGGTTGTTTTAACACAATACGTCTAAAGAAAAAGGTTGTTACCTTTATCTCAGAGAAGCATCTGTGGCTCATTAATTATCATGCTATTTTTAAACAGTTTGAAGTTCCTCATTCTACAGAAAAATAGGAAAGAGTCTGCTAGATAGGGAAATTAACATCATTTTAATTCAGAGGCTCAGAAAAGTTACAAAACCCCAAAGAGCTACACTCTTGTCTCTAAAGGGCTTATTTTACACATATGTACACAACAATTACAAAAAACAAAAACTAAACCTGTTTAGGAAGTGCTACTTAACTGACAGATTTGCAAAGATTTATCTAGACAAAAACCATAGAGACTTCATAGCGAATGTCTAGAGAATGTATGGAGTTGGTTTGCAGCCAAAAACTGATAAAAATGCTGCAGAGGAATCTTAAGAGCTCAGCATAAATGACGACTCACAAACATTGATAAGCCGAAGCAAGCCACATGTAGCGAAGAACAGGCCAAACCTCCTCCAAAGCCGTCCAAGATAACGAAACACATATGGCAATTACTGTATCTTTATACAATTAAAAAGGCTCTACAAGCTACTGAATCAGGGGGTGGTTTCAGTCTTTCCACATACCGCTTAGGTTTGCAAACACCACATAAAGAAATGTAAAAGTAGAGATAACTTATTCCAGCAATGAAGTACTGTGGCAGAGAGCTGATGGTTTGCAGCCAAAGAACCCACTGAATGAAATGAACACCACTCTGTATAACAAAATATTTTAGATCCTAATGTTAGTTCACCTTTTCGAAAGAGCAACGCAGCTCCCGTAAATGCCTGCTCAAAATATGGAGCTAAAATGTTGTAAATCAGCTGTGCACAGACTATTCTAAAAACTAAAGCAACATTACACATTCTGATGAGTTGATCAAACTTTCTCTGAAGATAACGTCATAAAAATTACAACACGGAATTACCTTGTGTTTAGTTACATTGAATTCAAAAATACTTTATTAATTCCAAGGGGAAAATAAAATGTTTAACTTAATTAATAATTTCTGGGAACTTCTCTCCTCTGCCAAATGTTAGAGGCATGTCTCATACACATTATGTTATTAAGGTTTTCAGCTCCTGTTTCCATTTTAATACTATTCATGCAACAAACATTCAAACTATTTTCTTATGATGGACTTAGTCTGGCTCAAAAAAACGAGACACAATACCTGAAACTTATAAGTAGCCTTCAGTACAAAATGACTAACCACACTTCAAACAACAGAAATCCTGCCTAAATCCAGGGATTTGCTTTTAAATTATTATTTTCTCCATCTCATGAACAACACTTCTGGCTATCTGAACATCTCATATTCCTTGACTGTTTTTTTACAGCCTCCGTGAATGTCTGCATGTAGTTTGTCCGGCTAAAAATAACCAAACAAAGGCCATCTGGAGGGCTAGTATGCTGTTAGCCATTGCCAAAGAAAACATATTTAAAGTGATCAACATGAAAGAGTGGTGTATGAGGAAGAATGACTCCTGAAAAATGTTGGACGCTAAATGCATTAGCTGTGCTCTGAGTAAGTCTGGTCCTGCCCTGGACTTCTCAGCATGATTTACTGACGGGCAGATCCAGGACTTTGAATCTTTTCAGATGAAATGAGTGTATCTATTGCATGCACACAACTTTGACTCATGAAGTTTGGGTTCTGGCTGTTAAACGTATTTTTGGTACTTTACGCTAGAGACTTTTCTAGAGAAATCATGTCTGATAATTGGCTAAACAAACTCATTCTTATCTTTTACTAGTCATTTTCATTCCCCAACTGAAAATAAAGGTGTTTTATTCTGTTCCTTTGCAGCACACCTCTCTGATAGGCTGCTTTAATCTGATGAACTAACCTCTGGGAGCCTATCAAGGATCAGCACTCAGTGTTTGCTAACTACATAGACTTTGTGGAGGTGGTTGTGTCTGAATATCGACTGGTTAAAGGCAGTGGACTGAAAAAAAAATGCAACAAAATGTTTTCAACAATTATTAGGTGGGATTCTGAAAACTTGTCACTCAAACTATCCATGTACACTTTGTAATTATTGATCCCCTTAGATATAAAAAAATACCTAAGATTATTAATTTTAAATAAAAGTAGCATAATCTCAGTTTGAACAAACCAACTTTCTATTTAAGTAAAGAAAAAGGATTACTGACGTAGCACCTAAAGTCACCCCCACTAATATCTATGAAATAAATATATTTAAAACATTTCAAATGAGACATTACTTCTTTTTTTATTTTATTCGATCATCTTTAAGGTTTTACGTATTTATCACAAGATGAACAAATTTAAATTATATATAGAAAATAAACTGAACCATATATTGCAATATTCAATTGTAAGTGCTGATAGCTTTGACTTGTAATGCTAATCGATAAAATAATTAGATTAAATGAAATCCAGTTGATCTATGCAGAAATCTTTCCTCCTCTGCCAGTATGTGGCGACAGTGAAAAGGAAAAACTCACTTTTAACAGGAATAAACCTTCAGATTTCTCAGTGTGAGCGGACATCTTTAGCGTAATTAACCTTTTCACCTTTTATTAGTAGCGATACATCTTTGTAGAAGATTGCAATGTCGCTGACAAAGCAGCTTAAATATGCTACTATATATAGTCATAGGCCAGAGGATAAGTTGTTGTTTTTACTTTGTTTAAAAATGTAGCAAAGTTTCAGACTCTGCTTCATTAATATTCATTCACATTTTCTTCTTCAAAAATCCTGTAGCTTCTGTGAATCTTCACAGGTCATTTAAAGGTACGGGTGGCCGAATGGACAGAAGAGCTGACGGTCGGCGCAGCAGGGTTCCTCACATATCAGCGCTCAACCCTGACGTGAGTTTTCCATCGGCGGCGCCAGCGTACTGTTACAGTTGACACAACAGCAGCCGAGCGCCCTGCTGAGAACGGCAGGCGCAGCCTAGCGAGTTTCGTGTATGTTTTTGTTTGAGAACAGGATGAGGTGGGAGCGCGATGCCCCCGCCCCGATCCTGGAGGATGCAGTCCGGCTACCAGCTGGTTTCCATTAGCATAACTCTTCTGAGGAATGGCAGGACTGGCTCATGAGGGCTGGGGTGAGAAGGAGGCAGATGATACTGGAGCGTCTTTCAGAGCGGCGCTGGGTCGTCTGTGATTATGGTGAATTTTTAGCTTTCATTTAAAGCGTAAGACATTTTAAAGACAGAAAAATTAATGTCAAGAAAGTTATGGTGAGACATAATTTTTGGTTTTGTTTGTGCACATTTATGGTGTAAATAGTTGGTTAAAGTTGCAATCTTGGTACCACACCTTCAGCTTTCTGTGGTTTCACAGTTTTTGTTATGTCTGTTGTTATGTCTGTGTTCTGCAGCTTTGATTTCACAACTAAAGAGGATTTATCATATACAGATCTAAATATCGGCTAAAATAGCTTAACATCCCTGCGGATGCTCTTATCTGCTTTCTTCTCATCTGCTTTCTTCTCCAGGTACACAAGAAAATCAAAACCACTCAGCCTCCATATAAGGCAGGTGCCTGATGAAGTTTAGCACGAAGCCTGACAAACAGGAGGAAACACTTAGCTTTGCACTTCTTAGGTGTAATAAAATCTGCCTACCTGCGTCTCTGGAAAGGGCTAAAGCTGTTTTTAAGGTATGAGTAGCCCTGCTTTTCATTACCAGCATCAGACTCTATTTTCATCAGGCAACTTTAGAACCTAAACTAACCAAAAAGAAAAGCAAAATGAAGTCCATCCCAAGAGTAATATGCGTCCTGAGGGGCTGCTCTTTAAAGGAGAAGTGTGTTTATCTCACACAGTGAGAGATGCCACAGATATGTGGCAGCTTCAAGCGATTACTCAGCCATATTTTGCTTGGCCACCCACAAACCTGAAGATATTTGGTTTAAGTGTTGAAATGAGTGACTTACTTTGTTGAGAAAGATACCACTTACAGTTGGATAGGAAGTTTGCTGTTGCTCACAAAAGTATTCACACCTTTGCACATTTTTCTACATTTTCTGCTAATACAATCAGAAACTTCAGTCTATTTTATTGAGATATTACATAATGAACCAACATGGCTTACCATGTCGGTAATACATGTTTAACCAACATAGAAGTGGCAGAAAAACAATAACTTAATATTGAAAATTGGCATGGATTCATCACTCTAGAGTCAACAATTTGAAAAACAAGCTTTTGCCAGTCCAACACAAGGGAACACAGAAACACAAATGGAACAAGACAATCAAGGACACACACACTCCTCCACCTCAGGTCATGCTTAGCCAAACATTTTAACTTGACATTGTGTTTCTGGACTAGTGGAATAACTCAGAGAGAACCAACATAGACAGTGGAAGATCATTCAAACTCCATGCAGAAACCCTCTGGTCTCTAAAAGTCATTGATTGCACTGGATTCTATTCATGTGTAGGGTTTGGTACTAAATCAATAACAATATATATTTATATACCGTGATGAACACCTGATCAATATCAGTAGAAAATACATCCAATTCAGAAAATACGTTCAATTTCACGATCTGGAACCGAACAGCATTCTGGGAAATGTAGGCAAAGGAAAAGCTCTAGCTGCTCAAACTCTCACTACCAGCTAAACAAGGCAGGTGGTATCAACTCACTCACTCACTCACTCACTCATTGGTTACCTAGCAACAATCTGTTGAGTAACTTATGGTTACCTAGCAACAACCTCTTGAGTAACTTGGCAGCAGCAGTTTCAGGTTTCTCCACTGTGCCTCAAAAAAAGAAATAACATGGAGAGAACCAAGAAAATGAATAACTTCAGACGAAATTGTGGGCTTAAGAGGAAAGGCCACATCATCAGTATTTCAGGTATTTAAAAGAAAAATTATTGATTATTATTGATCTTATTATTGATATTGACTGACATGAAACTTTTACAGTAATACAACCATATTATTCAGCCCTTTATGGTTGTATCAGAGTAAAAGGGCTGAATACAAATGTGTATCAGACATTTCAAATATATATTTATTTCAGATATTTTTTTTCAGTAAACAATGCTGAAAGACATTGATCCATTTTATTCAATCTCACAACTATGCACTGCTTTGTACTGACCTATAGCACAAAAGTACACTTTTACCTTTGTGGTGTGAACGAAAAGCGAAAACACCAAAACATAAATAAATAAATGAATGAATAAATACTTATATTCTTTAGAAGTGGAAAAAATTATTTCAATGTGAAATGTCAGATTTTAAAGTTCAGCACATCTCGGTTTGGACACAAACCATGAATGATCTCACAGAATAAGCAGCTTTAGCTGGAGCTGGTTTAAGCAGCCGGAACGGTTGAAGAATGAGATGAGAGAGCAGTAATGACAGCCCCGCTCAGCTGGGGGCTCTGCCTCCCACAGTGAACGAGCCTGAAGAACCCCATTAGAAACGGCGGTGAAATTCACAGGCCTCGTACTGGAGGAGCTGATACATGGGAGATGCCCTTAGGATGCGGACTCTCCCTGTAGCCACAAGACTAAGTCATAGAAAAACACAATAGCAGGACTATGCAACGACAAAGGAGAGTCTGTTTCCTGTTTCTCCAGGCACACACTTGAGCTGCATGGTTTCAGGGATCATCAAGCTCCTGACTGCCACCTTTAACCCAACCCAGCAGGGCGACACAAATAGCTTCTCAGCACATGACTGCTTATATACGGCAGTAAATTCTCCAAACACCGTGAGTAATGCTGTTACTCCCGCTTTTTGCGTGTCTTATTCCCCCGTTTCACTCACAAAAAAACATCTGGAAATAAAACAACAGCTCTAAAAACCCCATCCAAAAAAACCTGTTCAATTAAATAAACGCTCTCATATTCCAATTCAAGTGCAGCGTAGCTGTCAGGGTAAAGTAAAGCGAAAGCAGGTGAGCGATCGGCTGAGTAAAGGTTAAACACAACCTAAGCGTACCTTAACGTAGGCGGTATAGCGCTGGCACTTCTCCCTGTTGATTTCCAGGCTCAGCTGCTGGTTCATTTGGCTGATCTGAGATCCAGCATGAGTGAAATAAATCCTGGAAGGTTGACTTTTCTGTCGCTTGTCCACGTCAGCAGTCAGGTTGTACAACAACTCTGAGAAACGAAGAAGCACAGTCACTTATAACATTAGCTTAAAACAAATAGCCAGTTGAATACAGACAGTCCTGGGAAACACTTTAAATATGCATGGTTTGGTTTTCTGCTCGTTGCCAGCAGAACATGGGAAAAAGTAAATTATTGCTTATTGGAAGCAAATTAAAGAAAATGAGTCATAGGGGAAGATGGAAACATTTTTGGTCAAATCATCATGTAGAGCTTTAAAGTAAGGATGACTGCTGCTCGCAAAAATGAAAACAGGAGGAATATTTCAGTTTGTTCACAGCAGTTTATCATAGTTCTTTAATTAACACGGCAGGTAAAGATATGAATTGTAGCCACTTTACAGTTTTTATTAAAAATAGTTCAGAATAGCGATTCTCCAGCTGCTGGAGAAGAACTGAAATGTTCTTACAGTGAAAATGAAAGTATTTATATCTTCTTCCATATCTTGTTATATTACAATTACAAGACACAACCCACATCATGATGCTGCCACAACCATGTTTCACAGCAGGGTTGGAGTGTTCAGGTTGACATACAGAGTACGTTTTCTCCAATATGCAAGGTTTTCCGTGTGGACCAGAAAGTTAAATTTTAGTTTCAGCACTAAAATGCAACTGTGAAAACACAAAACTCAATCTAGTTCAAAAAATATCTTAGTACAGTTTAAATAAGACAGAACTAACCTTTCAGCCTGTTTGAAGTAAATTACTGATTAATACTGAGTTATAAAAACATACTAGCTCCACTGACAGACTATTTAATGTGTAACAAGAAATGTTCTTCTTTCGTGAAATAATTTGTCAGTGAAACTAATACGTTTTAAATCAATATTAAAGCATTATATACCTAAAACAAGCTCCTGTATTTTGCTGAAAATGTACTTGTAATTTAGTTTTGCCATATTTAAGTGTACAGATATTTGCACCAGAAACGAGACCAAAAATACTTTGAAAGATTTGATATTTTTGTGGTTTTCCTCATGTTTTTTGTGTCATTTACAAGCTGCAAACAGGACATTTTGTGACTTTCTTGTAACAATTCTTTCCTTTCTGTGCCTATTCCATAAAAGCAAAATTTGGCAGGTGCGAGGCCAGTACTTCTATTTTTTCCAGCCTAAACTTTTTCAGTGCAACTTCTCCAAAGTAACCATGCTTCCTCGCTCAGGCTGTCAGCTTAGACTGAAGGTGATTTTTTTTTTTTTTTGGGGGGGGGGGGGGGGGGGTTGTTTTGGGGGGGGGGTTTGTTTTTTGATTTGGGGTGATTTTCAAGTTTAGGGTTTAAAGTTTTGCA
>CAEGAF010188237.1:0-27301 GCA_903067075.1 Micropoecilia bifurca | reverse complement strand
GTGCATGGTTGTTTGTCCTGTGTGTCTCTGTGTTGCCCTGCGACAGACTGGCGACCTGTCCAGGGCGTACCCTGCCTCCCGCCCGGAACGTCAGCTGGAGATAGGCACCAGCAACTCCCGACCCCATTAAGGGACAAAGGGTGCAAGAAAATGGATGGATGGATGGATTTCCAGATGCATAAAGCTTAGGTTTCTAGAACTTACCAAGGGTCAAGTAAAGAGTTAACTGTGCCACCAAGATATTAGAGGAGCAGTAGGATGGAAATTATTTATGCTTTTCATCTAGTAACATGTTCAAAATTTGATGTACCTTGATAATTATAACTGTACAATATGTCTGTCTAATATGTAGCAAATCTACAATTTTATAAAAGAACTTCTTATTTTGTTGCACATAAATTGTAAAGTAATAAACTGGGACACTGTTACAAAGAACCACTGATGAATCCGACCTGTGCTGAAAATAAAGGAATTCCAAGATTATCTCCATTCATACATTATTTTATATAGTCATTGTTTCCAGTTGGTGATTAAATCAATCAACTCTGGGTGGGGGGAAAACACGTCCCTCCGCTAAACAAAAAGGTAGCACCATAAAATACTGTTTTCACGCCGAGATAAACCCTAGCTAAAATTAAAACACAATCTTCAGACATATTTAGTCAAATCAAACGTAAAGACCTGCACATTAAACAGATTTTCTAAAATGTAAGCGGTTTTCTCGCCCACCTTTGTCGACCTGCCTATTTGAAATAGTGAAGACAAAAAACCTCCGTTATAGTGAAAATGAAGAAATGTTCTTCCTTTCGCCTACCTTACCCCCAGATGAATATTTTTAGTCTGCATTCATATTTTGCTCTTCTTTTGTAAGTTCATTTTTCTCGCTAGTCTGTTTACTCTTAACGATGTCCACTTTTAAATTTCCCTCTTTCAAAACAAGGGAAACCCATTTCCGTTTCCGGAAATTTCTGTCCAACTGAAAACATTCTGCTCCCCCTTTCGTCAGGAGCAAGCAGAGCAGCCAAATGACAGTCATTTGACAGTTATTGGAACAACTCCATTAATTAATTAATGGAACAACTCCATTAATTAATTAATGGAGTTGTTCCATTAATTGCAATTCTGAAATTTGTTTCTCATATCAGTATATTTAAAAAGTCCGCAAAAATAAAAGTTGCATTGAAATAACAAACTAGCTTTAAAAAATAGCATTTTAATCTTGCTAGATTTAAATCAATATTCCTGAGAATACTTTATGTGCGTTTAATTTCACGAAAATTCGTGAAATTCAGACAAATCGTTAAGAGGATGTTATTCAAATTAATTAATTAGTTAAGGCATTGTTCTTTATATTGTGTCAAATTTTGGACACAACATTGTTTATTTATATTTTGCTATTCAAATGAAAACATATACTTATTGGTTGAAACTCATCTGCGCAACCAGTTGGCAATTCAAGGACACCAAGTGAAAAATTTTATGTACAAATTAATTGTTAATGTTTCTACATTCACCGGATTAATACGTAAAGTTGGTTAAAGATTTTTTTTTCTGGTCCACTTGGATTGGATGACCAGCTCCTGTTGACTGTACCAGCTCAAGCTTATGAGGATATCGGGTATTTATAGTTGTGGCTTCAGAACTGTTGCCATTAAATATCGATCTGGTCCTTTGTTTAGTTTTGTTTTGTTTTCAACGTGTTTTGCAAGTCAAATTGTTTTTTGGATTTTATTTTTTTTGTGAATGTGTACTAGTAATGATTGCTTTAAAATGTGTGAAATAACAGTTGTTTTGCATTTTCGCAGAAAAGCTTAACAAGAATACAACTACAAACGCATATTTCTCAGTGACTTTGAATTTACCCATATAAGTAGATTGTGAGCTCAGTTGGTCAGTTGGTAGAGCGCGCGCACTATTTGCCCAGTGCTGACGCACGTGCACGTGCCATTTGGGCCATTTGCTGCATGTCTTCCTCTTCTCTCTCCTCCCTGTTTCCTGTCCAGTTACTGTTGAATGGTCACCGGTGCCTGAAAACACAGGTAAATTGTTTCTGCCTTCATATTATCGTCATGTGACTGAACCTTCGTTACTATCCCTACAAGAATAAATCAGTTAGATTAGTTAGAGTATTTTTATAGTGTAATATTAGCTAGTAAAATGAAAGAACTTTCCCAGATGTAACCGCTGCCAACATCTCCTGTCCTCTCCTCTGCTGTTTCCCTCCTCCCCGCCCAGGGGAAACAGCAGCGTCACCGGGTGAAGGGCGGCGCCCGCAGGTACCAACATCATCAGCTCAGTCCACAGCAAACAGCTGCAGACAGACGCGGCTCTGTGTCCAGAAGTCAGGGAGACTCCCAGGAGCGAAACCAGCTTTCTCTCTCGCTGTGGACCGAGCAGGAAGGGACGCGGAAACATCCGGAACATTTGGAAATCTCGAAAAAAGGGAAGTTGGATAGTTTGTATTTCAGAGAAGTATGTTCAGCTGGGTGAAACAGGAGCAAGGTGGCCGCAACAAGGAAGGAGAGATGTACCAGACGGTCACAGAGGGACTCCAAACTCTCTACACCAAGAAGCTGCTGCCGCTGGAGGAGACCTACCTTTTCCACGACTTCCACTCTCCGGCCCTTGAGGGGGCCGACTTCCAGAGTAAGCCCATGGTGCTGCTGGTGGGGCAGTACTCCACCGGGAAGACCACCTTCATCAGGTACTGACCGCTCTGTCAGCGGCCGAACCGCTGTGGGGGCGGTTCCATGCATATTGTACTATGCATGGAACTTTGTGCCAAAAGTATCAAAAATTTCTACTTAAATCTTAAAAAGATGAAAATAAGATGAAAATGCTGTAAAATTGAGCAACATAAGTCAAAGAAAGAATGACATCCTCATATACTATTTTTAGTAAGAACACCAAAGTTGTGAAAATTAAGTTTTGCTCAAAAAGAGGATTAAAAAAAAAATATCTGAGATATAGGTTTGGCTGGGAAATCTATTTTATTGGAATCTGATCAGAAAAGGCAGAAGAAGTTTAGCTTCAGCTGCCAGTATTCTGATAGCCTAAAGAAAGAGGGTGAAAGAAACCTGAACTAGTTCTAAAACCCTCATCACTCAGGAAGAGCAGAACAAATGAATGAATGTAGTCTTTGTTTACATCAGTCTTCAAGTTGTCCCACAAGGCAGAACTTCAACAGGATGTTATGGGATTTAGTTTAAAAGTGTAACAAGTTTTTCACATCTTTTGTCAGTAGTGTAAACTGTCTGTAAAGTTCTGTATTTTTGCTTCATTATAATCTACTCAATCCAATGTATTCCTCCATTTCGTACCTTAAACTCTTCAGGGTGGGACTATGGCACATTTTTACTATCTGTTATAGGTGTCTGGTGTATGAGGTCACTCTGCCTCTGGTTCGCCCCTGACTAGCCTAGTGAGGAAGTCCCAGGGTTGCATCAGCTGACCTGTTTAGGGGGAAGTCGGATTCCCAGGTCAAATGACTGATGTAATGACGTGTGGTTTTGTGCAGGCAGTCAGTCTGAGGATTTCAGAGTGTAAACAAGACTCAGGAATCAGCTCTTCATGAAGAATGTTCTGGAAAATCTTGGTCTCGTGTGTGATTTGTGATTGGCCTGAGGGGCCTCAAAATGGCTTATCCTCATAGGATTGTGACTGAAAATGTTTTGTGTGTGATGTTACAGACCAGGGCTCTGAAACCTTTACAGTGGTAAGAGATATATAGTATAACTAGATAAAACTTGTTTAGAGTTGCAAATGTTTCATAACCTTTTTTTAATAGAACCTTTTTTTTAAGCCCTACTGTAGAACATTTATTGTAAAGGAAGCACCATTTTGGTTTTATTTTTAGGTTTTAGAACAAATAAAAAATTGATAACATTGGCAAAAACAGGATGGATACATTTGGATGGATATATTTCCTTCCTTCCATGGAAGGAAATATGCAAAGTTACATTTATTCTTTATGGCTCTTCATATCTACCAAATATCCAACCAGCTTTGGTTTCTTTTCCTTTGTGATCGTGTGTCTCTGCTTAGATCTGGTTTTCCAGATTCTTGTTTTGAGCAATTGAGCTATTTGGGAAAATTGTGAGGATTTAAAAGTAGTAGCAGGTTGTTATAGATCTGGCTTCCGTTTTGCCATGAAATATAAGTCATTTTATCTGGCGTTTGGCATGTCGCTGCAGGAACTTGCATTCATGATGTGGAGTGGACTAGGTGCAGCATCAAACTGCTAAAACTGGTTATTTACTCTGTCTGATTCTGTCGCTTTAGTATGTAATGTAATTACTGAGGCACAATGTATCGGGATCAGCTGATGTTGGTAATTTTTTAACATCCCTCCATCAGTCCGATAAGTAAAACTGTACCGATATTAAAAACCGACACATTTGTGTTTCTCATTTGTGTTTCTGGAGCAGAACGAGGTTGGTCCTGAGACAGTGGTAGAGAAGCAGCACAGGATTGTGTGTGATTAACTGAAGGAGAGAAGCAATGCAGATAATGTTTTTATTATATCCTAGTAAATGAAACCCTGGAAAAAGTGGGGGTAGTTACTTTTTACTATAAGTATAATTTCCAGTGAAGGAGAGTACTCTAGGTATTTGTGTTATTTGCCTTCACAGTATGTTTTAATGAGACAGGTGGATGAAGACCTTGAAGTGTGTGTCTTCCTGGATGAGAAAGTTGCTCAGCAGCTACAGAATTTGTTTACAGCCTCTGGGGAAAAACTCCATGCCTGAGACACATCATACACAGTCTGTCATAGACAGAATACATTCAGTTTGGTTTTATATATATATATATATATATATATATATATATATATATATATATAATTAATATGCCATAGTTTCCTTGTAAAATCAGTAGCTAAACAAGCACTACTCAGTATTCTGTTACTCATCTTTGAAGTGTCATGTTGATGTAACTGTCATTCAGGGTTGGAGGTCAGAGGAAATGAGAGGATGAGGTGGTAAAAGGAGAGCTGTAATAATAAGCAGTCTGCATAGGCGCTGTGTTTTATTGTCCCATTTCCTGTTCACTGGAAACATTTCAAAACACTCTGGGAAACACACATTTCTCCTACTTTACACACAGAAACACACGCACACACACACACACAGGGTTCATCAGGACATTGTCACTGAGATCATAGAGCTTCTTAACTGCTGTTAACTTTTGAACTAAAGTCCAACTAGATGATTTTGTTGATTGTCTGACACTATTTCAACAAACATTAGTTTGGTTTGACATCATGAAAAAAAGTGTTCACTATTTGATTAAAAGTAACCGTAAAGCAAAGCCCATATTAAAAAGTCCATATGGCCCACTAAAGGATTATTTTTTAAAAATAGACTAATTTAATTGTCTGGTGTAGGAATTTGCATGTTTTTTTTTCTTTACTAATTAATATTCCATGTTCTTATATGATATGTTTATATGTGCAATACTAATGTTCATGTCAGAAGTTCAAGAGTTAAAAAAATGATTAATTACGTTTTCCATTGCCAATTTTCTAATGGTGCAATGTTTGATGCTTTACTTTACTGCATTCATTATCTTCTCAATAATCAATAGAAAAGTCTTTCTTTACATTACAGCAGACAGAAGCCCTTGTTGTTATTGATGAGCAGTTTTTTTCATACATCTTATTTTTGGTCATCCATCTGTTGGATGACCAAAGTCTTTATATTTGGAAGGCCTCTTTGCCATCTCCCCTCATCATCTTTAGTGCCTACCACATATTTTCTGTCCAATCAAATTGAGACTGTCTAGGCCTTTCAGAAACATCAGTATTTTCTAATTTGTGAATTCTCTACTGATTTTGGCCAACAGTGTTCTGAACTGGCTAATAAGATCAAGGTTATTTGCAGACGGCCTGATTTCAATACTGTTGAAAATGTTGACGTGGTTTTATTGTTTAAACTGATGCCATTTATGTTACTTTCTTTTGAAAAAAGCTTTGAGGTTTGTGCAACTTATTTGTAGTATTTCTTCATACTAGGTGAAGTATGTAACCTTTACAAAGATGCCATCATGTCGTGACTTAAAATCACTGTTTTATTTCTGTGTATTTGATGTGGAGTGCTGTCATTCCATCACTCTTCATTCATGACTGTCTTTTTTTATAGTCGTCATTACACCAAATATCAGACAACAGCATATGTTTGTTGGGTTTTTTTTTTTTTTCAAACATTTGGACAATAATGAGATATATATGCCTCCTTTATTTTGTCTTCATTGAAACAAAGTCAAAGCTAACTTGTTACTATCTATAATTTCTCCTCTATGTCCCGTCATCACATCAGACAGAACCAGGGCGTTTTCCACAGCTCCAGTCACATTTGTTCAAGTTGGTAGAGGCTGCAAAGTGCTGACTGCCACACCCGCTGACAGTCTGACTGCGTAAGCTTGCAAAAGCTATAATATTTAGCAGACACCTAGTTAGATAATTGTTTGAAGTGTGTGTGAGAATTTTCCAATCAGTTGTGCGCTAAGTGGAGAGCAAGGCATGCTGTGACTAGCAGTGTGAGGTGTGCGCGTGTGTGTGTGTGAGGCTGCATGACTCTGCAGCTGGGAAGACTACGTCAGCTTCAGTCAGAGCCAGGTTATAGCAATTCTGGATTGATTGCTGGAGCATATTTTACTGATTGTAATGTGTGTGCAATCAATGAAACTGTAACTTTAGCTCTCAGAGCTAAAAGTTATTCAACTGTTTTTTTAATAAGAAAAAGCAATGTTGAAAGAGATGAGACATAATATGGAGGTTGATGGAAATTTGTACTCGGACTCTGCAGGCACATGGTGTGCATTTGCAGTTCAGCATGCAAATATTATGCCTGCAGTGTGTGTGTGTGTGTGTGTGTGTGTGTGTGTGTGTGTGTGTGTGTGTGTGTGTGTGTGTGTGTGTGTGTGTGTAAAATTCACTTGTTGAGTACAAAAATTCAAAGTTTTGGCAGCAAACAGTGGAGGGACAGCTGAGCTGGTGTGTATTTCTGTTCTTTTGCTGTCTGTGTTCTCAGGATTGGTGGTCTTACAGGGGACCGAGGCCCCAGGGAGGTGCAATGCTGCAGAATTTGAAATGCTGCATATTGGAGTTGGGGTCTGTGTTAGGGTATATTCAATGAGAGGAAATTAATACATTGTCTTCGTAAGAGTTTCTGTGCAGTGCTAAAAACTCTGAGGCAACACCCTGTCCTGAGGAATGCTTTGAATCACTGCAACATCTTGCCAGAAAAGTGCAGAGTCAACATATTCTTCTTCATCTCCTTCTCCTTTTTACCTTCTTCTTCCTCCTGATTCTGAACACACTACACAATGAGTTGCTCTACGTCGCATTGTAATAACTTATCAACTAATTACATCATAATACTGTGGATACACAGTCATAATACTGTGGAAAATAAGTGTCTGTTGCAAATCAGAGAATTTGCTGGAAGTTTGAAGCTACCTTTTCCTTCAAACTTATTAATTTAGAGTAACTGAAGTGCATAAATTCAGCATTAGTCGTCTTACTGCTGGTATTTCAATAGAGATTGGTTTTAAGGCCAATCACTGGCATTTAAAAAGCCTGACCTGCTGATTCCAGTTTATCTGGAAACATTTTTCTTTTTTCTGAAAAGTCGTTAAGTTGTCAATAGTGGGGTGACGGACCAGGTGGGCATGTCTATCAGTCAGTACAGCAGAAGGAGGCAGTGGCTTATTATCAGGCGTTTGCAGAGGCAGATAAAATTGGTAGATAAGATTAATTTCAGCTGATCTCCCAAAATTAAGAAAATCATGGCCGATTTATTAGTGCAGCCCTATATTTTAAACATGCACCTTTATCTTATTTGGAGTTTTTTACTCCCAAAAACTAAAGGCCTTTTCAATTCCTGTTTAGACAAAATGTAGCATTTGACCTTGAAAAAGATACATTTTAAATAAACTTGCTGGAAATGTGTAAAAGACGGTAACTGAAGTGTCTAAATGGTGTAAATCGGTTCAACTTGCCTAAACCAAAGCCAGAGCAAGTAAGACAAGAACTAAATCCAGTTGGTAGTTGGTAGTCTGTGGATAAGATTAATTTGTTGTTCAGATCTCATCCAGTCTGACTGAGCTTCATCTGTTGTGAAACCTCAGTCAGCTTAAAGCAGCTGTAACTGCTGCTTTAAGAGGGCCTACAAAGTATTCACTCAGAGAGGCTAAACATAAATGCATACCACACTTCTCAGATGTTTTGTCAGAAAAATGGAAGCCACATACAATTTTCTTTCCCTTTTAGTTATTAACTACTTTGTGTTAGAAGATTTTGAATGCCAGGCTCCATACTGCTCTGCCACCTCTTCGTAAACAATGCTACCATTGTTGAATGCATGCAGTTCAGTGAATATCGTTTTTTCCTTTTGAATATAAAAGTAGCATTAGGAATCATTGCTCACTTAGATATTCTTCATGGCAGACATCTGAACCCTCTGCTATCCTCTCTGATCTTCAGGCTGTCATGAATGGCAGGAAGAGAGAGGACAGACTCTGAGCAGCCATTGTTCCTTCCTGTCACACTTTCCTTTCACAAGAAAAACTGTGTAAGAGGGTAATGGGTTAATGGTAAGGGGAAGAGAAAACTTTTTTTGAAATGTGCAAACACAGCTTTTATTTGGATGTTTAGTAATGTGATTGTCTGAAGAGGGACTGCGGACGTCTAGTTATCTTTCAGTCTACAGCTGTAATTAGTCAATTTAAACATCATATGGCTTAAAAGTGTATAAATCTAATAGTTCCTGATGTAACTGTTTGGAAAACCCACTCCATTTTGTCTTAACTAATGTATTGGTGACTGAGACCTTCTCCAAAATCCTGATTTCCTTACAGTCACTTACATCATGGCCGACTGCTTCCCTAACATAGGTTGTCTTAAAATCTTTTTTATAAAATTAATTTAACAGAGAAAACATGCAAATACTTGGTGGTCAGGGTTTTACGCAACAATGAATTTTAAAATGAAAGTTTATTATAATGTCATTTGGAGTACACTGATTTATTTCCTTAATTTTGAGA
The DNA here is from genome assembly GCA_903067075.1 of Micropoecilia bifurca. NCBI lineage: Eukaryota > Metazoa > Chordata > Actinopteri > Cyprinodontiformes > Poeciliidae > Micropoecilia > Micropoecilia bifurca. The sequence continues at coordinate 18,256 of CAEGAF010188237.1, read as the reverse complement.
AAATCAGCTGCTGTCCCCTTCTGCTCTGCCTTTAGAGAGGTTTGACTGACAGACCAGGTAATGTCTGCATGTTGATAGTCAACCCACTGTTGCCAAATAAGCAGCTTTGAATCGGTAGATCAGATTTTTTAAAGATCATTAATCAGCGATGGGTCAAAAAAACTGAAAAAAATTTTGCCAACAAAATAGAAAACTGATGACCCTGTTTTTCTTTTAATGACGCAACATGTTTTTTTTATGTTTTGGATTTTTAAGAATTTATAGCTTCCATAAAAAAATTGTTTATTGTAGAGCAAGTAAAGCTTAAACAAATCTCAATAAACTAATTTTTGCACTTTTATTTTAATGGATGTTGTGGTCCATGTGTATTATAAATGTGTCAGCTTTGGCCCTTGGGGCACAAAGTTTGGACCCCACTGCCATACCATCATCAAATTTAGTTTCCACTGTAAAGAGCAACCAGACTTTGGTGATCCTGACTCAGGAAGTGTTCCTGTGTTTTGTGACCTTACAGCACCTGCCAGTGTCAGATAATTATTTTTAAAAATTATCCTGTCCATAACTGGTCAGGTTTTTTGAAAAGATTAATAGCCTGTGATCAGCCAGAAAACTGCAATCAGTCTTAAACTTCAAACACTTGAGAAAAGGGTTTTCAGTTTTGAAACTGTGACTTTTAAAACCTTCCAATCTGTTTATTGTATTGTTATTTGAACACAGATGTAGTTATTTATCCTTTGTTTTCTGTCAGTTTAAAGTGTTTCAAGTCTAAAATAACTTAATGATCCACGTTTGTTTCCCAGGTATCTCTTGGAGCAGGATTTTCCTGGGATGCGCATTGGTCCAGAACCAACCACTGATGGCTTTATTGCGGTAATGCATGGGGAAACTGAAGGAGTTGTCCCTGGCAACGCTCTGGTGGTGGACCCGAAGAAACCCTTCAGGAAACTCAACGCATTTGGAAATTCCTTCCTCAACAGGTAAAGAAACACTCAGATTATATTCACTAAACGCTGCTGGAACAACAGTTTGGATAGAAAGTCTGTCAGAGTATGACTAAGTTCAGCTACTAATAGAACTCTGATAAAATCTATTCACTATGCACTATGCATTTTAAGGAGGGACTCAAACTAGCATTGAGTGTTTTTGTAGCTTCTATTTTTAGTCCACAGACTTCCAGTCTGCCAAATATTTCCTCTGAGGGGTTTAATACCTAAAGTGCTAAAAATAAAATCTGTTCTGAAATTCAGGGAAAATCACTGTGGAACTCACTCAGAGTAAAATCAGTTAATCAGATACCCATTACTGCAGCTTTAGTGAGTTACGTCAGTTATTGTACTTACTAGTTATGTTGTGGTTAACAAGAATAAAGGTTTAACTTTATGACACATTGCATTAGGCTGAAAGGTGACCTCTACTTCCTTTCCACATAAATAGCCCCTATTCCACTCCCAATCCTGTTACTGCTGAACTCAAAACATTTTCATCATGGTAAGTGACCCCCTGCTCACCCTGGACAGACATGCACTGAAAGCTGTCAAATCGAAGACACGCCAGAGTTTGTCCCGACATTTTAAATTTAGCTCAATCCTTATTCTGGTTCAGCCACATTTCCTGTGTCCAGTGAGGAAGGGGAAGGACACTTGACTTCTCAGCAGTATGTGTTGATGAATATCTGAAGCACCTCTTATTTTAGGAATTCCTTCGTGTCCTGATGTGACATAGACCCCCTCCTAAATAATTTGCCGTTTCCCAAGGGGAAGTGTTTTTGCGTCACTGCATACTGGCTGCATAGGTTTGTTTTTTCCCCGCTCCCAGTCTTGGGCTCTGGCCCTGCAAAATAATTTATTATGGCCTGCTGCTAAGTTAATCTCTTCAGGAAGCTGTGAACGCAATCTTAGGTGATCTGTCAGACCCACCAGTGAAAAGGATATGCAAATAGCAAACACAGCTTCAAAGAAGAAAACATTAAAAGGAGAACAACCAGTAATCTATCTACATGTAGGTTTGGTGGAACATTTTAATGGGAGAAACCACAATAAAATACTAACAATGCCCTGTTTTGGGACAACATGGTAAATGGACTGCATTATTAAGTCAGAGGACTCCAAAGCATTAGCACAAACCCCTACATTCGGTCATACACACTCTCACACACTGATGGTGGCAAGCTGTGTTGCAGCCACAGCTTACACTCAGTTGGCGCCACTGGGCCTTCATAAGGCAACTTTGTAATGAAGTAGAAATAATTATTATTGAATTTATTTACTTACCACTTATGTCAGAGATCTGCATTTTTTCCAGAGAAAAATTAAATATGTATATATAAACTTTACAAACTACAATACAATTTTGCTAACTGTTCACACGAAAGTAGGCAATTGTGGTTATTTTAAAATTGTCTTCATGTCTTACTGGTTATACAATATACAGGAGACAAGCAATAAACACTAGGAGCTGAGTTTCACGTGGGAATATAATGCCAGTTCTTGTTAAAAACAATTAGGATGCTGAACTCAGGTGTTCCGTCAGCCGTTAGGTAATTTAGACATGAGGTTTTAGTTTTGTCCTTCAGCTGTTTGTGATGACGGTGCAGGTTTCTGCAAAGAGCTACAACCCTCTCCATTAACTTGTACTAAAACAGGTTTTAGTATAGACGTTCTCAACGTGGACGGTACCGCCCCCCAGGGGGCGTTCAGAGGATGGCAGGGGGTGCTGGCGGACATTTTTACAAAAGGGGGGCGCTGGGATGCCTTAGGGGGGCGTTTGGTCGAAGGTAAACTTTATTGTCAATAATAAAATAATGGTCAGTGCAAAGTAGCCTGCAAGTTATTTGGTGGGGGCAGTGACGCAACTACACATTTATCGGCGCATAAATCGGCGCCCGTGAAGTTGCGATGCACTTCTTCCCCCCGAGGCGACGATACATGAGGGGTAAACCTCGCCACCTGTATCTCGTAACGTGCGCGAGGAGAAACCTGCAAACCCACTCTTTGCGCCACTGGGGGGCGTTGAGGGACCTGGTTAAGGGCTAGGGGGGCGCTGGGCCAAAAATGGTTGAGAAACACTGTTTTAGTATAAAACCTAATTGTTGATTAGAAAATCATTGTAGGATGCATTCCTGTTTGAACTTGTAGCATCATCACATTTTTAGCCCTAGTTGACAAAAAAATCAATAAGATAGACAATTAAAAGTCAAATTACTAAAACAATCACAACTTTTTTTTAACCAGTGCATAAAATGAACTTAAACCTTTCCCCTTTGTGTGTGTGTGTGTGTGTGTGTGTGTGTGTGTGTGTGTGTGTGTGTGTGTGTGTGTGTGTGTGTGTGTGTGTGTATTTGACAGGTTTATCTGCTCTCAGATGCCCAATCAGGTTCTTCAGAGCATCAGCATCATCGACACGCCTGGTATTCTATCTGGAGAGAAACAGAGAATCAGCAGAGGTGTGAAGTCTCTCTTTATGCATCCCTGTGTATGTATGTGTGTGTGTGCGTGTGTGTGCTTGTATATCCCATATAGAGAGGACCATATTCATAGTTTTTACCAACAGAAGGAGGGCAGTGAGGGACATTTTCCCAGTCTTCATTTTTTTTCATTTCAACGGCATTCTGTTAGTTAAATGTAGACGAATAGGGTGAAGCTTTGATTAAGGTTAATGTTAAAAATAGACTAGTTATGGTTAGAGTTAGAAAAGATGCCTGGGTTAAGCATGAATGCAGATACTTGGATGTGTGTATGAGTGTGTGTCACTATGCAATTATTGTTGACAAATTTGAATAGTTACTTCCATAAGTAAAACAGTCCCATAACATGTTGCTCCCACTCCCATACTTCCCAGTTGGGATGTTCCTCTCAGGTTTCCAGTTTACCCTGCCAGTGGCCAAGCACAGCGGTTTTAGTTTTAGACCACAGGACTCAGACTTGTAGAGGTCAGCCACTCTCTTCATGATGTGATTTGATTGTCCCATGATGTCACTCAAGGAAGCAGTGTGTTTATGATGCCTGCAGTTAACACACATATTGTGAAATAACCTGAAACGTACAAACTTATGGGATCACTATGTGGGCTTTGACAGTTTAGTTAAATGAATAATAATCTTAGTGCATATAACTCTTGGCTTCACAAAGGAATTTAGTAAATAAAAATATTTTTTTTGTAATAATTTTTTTTTACAAAAAAAAGCTGAAGACGTAAAAGGACTGAAAGGCAAAGATAAATTAAAGAGAGAAAACATGAAAATGGGAGGATCTCTAGCCATGCTCAGGATGTTCTTCTTAAACTATATGTTCATTATAAACTGATAAACCATCTAAACAAACCTTTTTTATAAAAACAGATGGGGAGGAGGAATGTAAGATATTTTCCTGCTTTTTATAATTTTTATTATTGTATAACTTCTGACATCCATTGTTAGATGTGACTGTGGCTTTTTACTTTGTCACTGTCTAAACGCCTGTAAAGAGCATGTTGATGTTGTATGTGGATATCAGGTGAAGGAAACATTTCATGGTGATTTTTATAAATTGTGAACAATACTGAAGATCAGACGAAAACAAAAAAAACCATTTAAAACATCTGCTCTTTCGACCCTAATAGGCATTTCCCCGAATGAGTGCAAGAAGAAGATTTCTTGTATTCACTTTTTACATCCTGTTTTATCTCACCATCTGTTTCCTGTCATGAATCAATACTGCTGATCTCAAACCACAGAGGTTAGAAATGTAGATCTGAAACCAAATTACACCATTGCAGGATTCGATTCTCAGGAAGGATTCCCCATGCTGTTGGCAACTGACATGTCTACATGCTGTGGCAGTTTAATATTTACATTCTCTGATTTAATTTTTTTTTTTTTTTATCTCTGAGACAAAATATGACAGCTTATGGAATTGTAAAGGCAAAATTATTTCTATTATTATTCCTTTTGGAGCTCTTTTTTCTTTTTTTCAACTGTTAAGCTGAGTTACTGCTGTTGAAATCTTAGAAGATGTATAAATGAGAACTATGACATAATGCCCAGAGAAGAGGAGAGATATTCTGAGGATATATGAATTTTAATCATAGCTCAATAAGTGAATTCACATTAAATAAAGTGCAGCTTTACCTTGTGTTGAAATTCAAGAATGTTGTTGTTTTCATGTCATTGGAATCAAATAATACATGTTTTGGAAACATCTATTTAATGTTTGACTAGTAATTTATCTTTCAGAGGGACAAATATTATGCTCAGCATTTATTACCATCATGATTACCAGTAAACAGAGGGCCCAGCCCATATTTGTGATGATGACAAGTGTCAGGCTCAGTCTTTGTGTGGTAGGATATAATTTGGCTGTTGCTCTCTAAAGATCTTTGCTTTACTAAATAGCACAGTTCTGTAATAGGAACAGCACAGGTTTCAGAAGGATTCTGTTTTTAGATATGCATATACACATTTTATTAGGATCATAAGAAAACTATGCAAGCTATCTGAATCTGTTTTCTGTATACTTCTGTGGCATGTAGAGAGTTTGTAAAGTTGTGTCATAGTGTTAAAACCATCCATTTGAGAGAACAGCTCTTTGGTAGGCACACACAGATTTCATAACAAGGTTGATGTGAGGTCAAATCTGACAAAAGAAAGTGAGTGGTAGGAAAATACAACAGAGAAGTGGCTGAAAAGCCCCAGAGTTACGCTGAGGTCTCTGAGCCATGGGAGAGTTTAATAGGCTTTTACTGTATATCGTAGAGATTGCAGTCTACAGAGCATGTTTTAATATTCTTGGTAATTTGTTCTATAAAATGCAGAAATTCATTAATGGGATAAATAGTTCTATAATTGATAGTTCATTTGTACTAAGTAGGGCTGAAACAAACTAGATAAATTAATCATGAGAAATCATTTAATGAAATAATTATCAACTAATTTAGTTACTGATTAATGCTACCTGAAGTATACAGACTTAAATAAAGGCCGTTTGATGAAAGAACAGCTCACTCAGTGCAGTAATTGAAACCAAACTGTACAACTGTCTACCTTTTACATTTAGGATACAAACAAAAGCTTCATTTGTAGATATATTCTATCCAGAACTGTTCAAGTTGCATAGTTTTAGCTCCAACTGGTTCATTTTCTCTTTATTTAAAAGATCTTTTATTAAGCACCTTTTCTATCTCACAGAAGCGTACTGCTGTCATGGAGCACAACACATTTTGGAACACTATTACGTTATAATGTGATATTGTATTGTACAAATGTGCCAATTTGTATTGCACACTTCCCTACTATCCTGTGCATTACGTTTTGGATTAGTTCAATCCAAAACATAATGAACACATGAGCTCTACAATGATGTTTTCACATTGTGGGAGTATTTTTATGCATTAAATAAAGAAATGCTGTTGTGTCATTTTAGGTAATTAAATGTTGACTTTAACAAGAATAAAATAATTGTTTGTATTTTTAATGCATTTGTAATACTGTATAAAACAAGTTTTAGTGGTTAAACAAAAAATCTTCAGATGGTGCTAATTACTTCATCCAGTTAATCATCAGACTAATCAATACCTAAAATAATAGCTAGTTGCAGCCCTAGTGAGAAACAGTTTCATGTATACAGGTCTTTTTTTATTATGTCAGTCAAAAATTGTTGCAGCAGCTGCTGATTTCATTAGTTTAAACTGCAAAACAACTGGATCTTTCGACTAGTATCTACATGCCTTAAATCACATTTGTGAGACACCAAATCTTGCCAGACTCCAAACGCAGGGCTTCTAATGACAATAAGAAGATGATCAAACCCAGCATCCTGCAGCAGCATAAGATTACAGGTATGTCCAGTGTCAATATTTGTAGCTTCTGTATTGATGTTCTCTGCTTGCAGAAACTGCTGCTTTGTACAGTTGTTCTGGTTCATTTAACATGCTATTGATCAGAAATTGAATCCAGTCATCTGTCTGTGTTTTTGCATCCCAGATACTAATGTGGTTTCTCTTGGGAGCTTCCAGGACATGACATAATGTTATTTATGAGAATATGTAAATAGACTCAGCTAAGTTAGAAATGACTTTATGATCTTGCGCACATGTACTAGCTTCAGGGTCTGTTTTTCAAGCTGGTTCAACAGGTTGAGTTGAACTGGCAAAGGTCTATCAGTCCTGCAGTATTATAAATACACCTATATATTATAGGAGTATTTATTATATTATAATATTCCTACTTCCTGAACTTTGTCAAGTGGTGCTACTTTGTTGCAGTCTGACATTGCATATTGCAATGATGGTGGTTTGTTGAGATTTTAAGTTAAGACAAACTCACCATAGTTTAATTTGAAGTGAAAAATATGTATGATTTTTTTTAAAAATAGTAACAAGACATCTGAAAAGTGTGGCATTCTGCTCCCTTTATTAAAATATGCCAAAATAAAGTAAAGTTTCTCCCTATTAGAAAATGGAATCTACAAGCATCATTTTTGCTTTTCGCTCCAGAAGCATCTTCTGTTTCTGGTTGCTGAACACTGACTCTGTTGCCTCTGCATTGAGTCAGCCTGGGCGAATGACAGCATCAGGCTAAAGGCACCGATTTGCTTTGTGAAGGACAGAACATGGAGAACAGGATGGGGAGCGGGAGGGACCGAGAGCTGTAGGAAGTGTGGGCTGTCCCTCCATCTGGAAATATTTAGAGCTTTCAGCTGATGTAAAATTCCTCCTGGAGACATTTGACAAGCCAGCTGCTATTCAGCACCAATGCAAACTAATTCAACATTACTGACAGACACCATTCCACCACCCAGAGGTCGAGGTCATTGTTGTTTTTCAGTGTTTTGTCAAGGGTCTTGTTGGATTTAAAATATATACATATATAAAGCAACTGTCCTAGACTTGAGAATTTTTTTGATGCTCATTTTACATTTCAGTGGAGCCACAGTAGTAGGAGATTTTGCCTCCCGTTCTGTCTGTAAAGATAAACCACAATAATGGTAAAAATTTTGAATGCAAAGCTACAAACTGGATAAATTGAACACAATAACTGAAAAAAACTGAACAAGGTAACATCCAGTAAGTTCCTGTTACATCTTTACCAAGCAAAAATATGCTAAAAAGCGCACTTTTAAGACTATTGCTTAAAAATATTTAATCAAAGAGGATGAATGCATGAATCTGGAACAGTGTCTAACAGATTTATCCTTTACATAAGGGTGAAAAAAAGCCATTGTTGGAATAAAGCCTTATAGCAGGGGTCTCAAACTCTTGGCTGGAAGTGACCCGTGTGCTCCATACCTCCAGCCCTAGACTTCATGTCAAAAATATAATGGCCATAATGCAATAATGCCATTAAGCCAGATATGAAAATATGTCTATTTAAAATTATATATGTAATTGTACTACAAGAGCAGTTTTTGATGAGCTCCAGCAGAGGTCAGATTTGAAGGAAACACAGTTTTTAAAATTAAAACTGTGTGACTTTGACTCTAAAGACACTGCTTTTTGAATATTTATGTTTTAGCACTTAAGGAAATATGAGCAGAAAGCATAAATATGATGAGGGACTGGCTCAGCAGCAAAGAGTTATTTATAATGACAAAATTTGTATCTTTACGTATGTCTGTTTTTATTTTTGATATTTATGAAGTAAATAATAGAAGTGATGTCACATAATTGTTCAGAAAGAAAGAACCATATTGTTTCAGATTTAACAGGAATCAGTTAGTTATGTAATACTTGTACACAGTTTGCAGTTTTGTATTATTTATTCAATAATTTGAAATTAAAACATTTTTATTTCAGAAAATTATATATGCATATAATATTATACATACTGAATGTCCCTCTGAACACACCATCTTCATGGTGAAACTAATAACCTGCTTTTTATAGAGGTTCTATCCAGTCTGACTAAGCTTAAGCTTTTTTTGTCGAGGTCCGATGGGCAGAAGCTAGATGTTCTAAGATACACCTGAGAGGATCTGCAGCTAGACGTGCAGTGAAACATGATTTAATGAAGCATTGCCTCAGGAAAGCCTAATACAAAGATCAGGCGGTAATAGTTTTGCAAGACCGTTGACAGTCTATGATGACTTAGCAGTGGGAACAAGGTCATTACTGTGGGTGTGTGTGCAGGTGAAATCCTGGTTCAACATCAGCAGTCGGTAACAAGACACTTTAGATCTGAATCTGTGGGACTTACTGATGGTTTGGGAGGTTATTGCAGCTCATCAGCACCTGGTGTGCTGAAATAGATTTGATATTACTGTTCTATTGTGAATAATGGATTCCACTGGGCTGGGTTTTAATTACTGGATATAAATGAGACTAAAAAGGGGCCTAAAAGGTTTTAGCTGGTGACTAGGAATGTGTTTCTTGTTATGAAGCACAGATGCTTCCAGTCCTTTGAGATTTTCTGTTTGGTAATTTTCTGCTCAAGATCCTGGAATGGAAACGGTGTCTGAGCAGGCAGAGCTGTGCGAAATGCTGAGTGTGTTACGTCCACTTTGTTTGTAGTGTAACCATGAATTGTCTATTCTGTCCCACTGAGTCTTAGGTTTGCTGCGAGGGATTTAAAGCTGCATGGAAAATTCCAGCTACATGTTGGGCTGCGGCTCGTCTGCAGGGTGGGGCCTCAGTTTGCCCACTGGGCTCTGCTCCAAGTGCTCACACATCTCCTGCCACTCTGTCATCATCAGAGGGTGGAGTCGCACTCCGTTAACAACCAAGCAAGGTTTCAACTGGGGAACTCTTCATTTTAGATTTTTCCACAATTACTTTTAGTTTAGAGATGTCTGAGACTTTTTTTATGTTATATTTTTAAGATAATTTTAATAATGCGCATTACCATTAGTAAAATTAGTGTGTTCTTCTTTGATGAAAAATTGTTTCTAAAATATACAATGTCCTTTTTTGATAAAATGTAATTTTGGATAACTGGAGCAGGAACTCACCAAGCAAACAGTGAATCAGAAAAGTGAAGGGATTTGTCTCCAAAACAAAAACTGCATTATGACATATAAATGTCTTTCTATACACCATTCTTCTTATATTTGCTTCTTTTACATGCAGATCACGCACAATTTACAGTCTGTTGTTTCAATATATATATTTGTCTCTTGTTTAATAAGCTTTTTTGGAGTATGCTATTTACAAATTACATATGTAACATCCTAAGTAAAAATACATTTTTCCAACATGTTTATTTAGTATTTCTGGGCACATAGTGCTATATATGGCAATGTCAAGTAATCTTAAGTACCTTCAGTTATTTTTAAAAGGCTGTCAAATATGACTTAAATAAATTTAATCTTTAAAAAAATATCAATATCTAAACTAAAGAATTAGTTAAAATGCCTATCATGATAACACTTTTCATTGGACAATAAATTGTTCCAAAAGTTATTGTGATCAACAATAATATTGTTTTGAGACCATGTTCAGGTGACAACAATGGTAATGGCATAATAATGCAAAAACACATTCTCAGAGATCAACAAACTTTAAATTCTAATGAAAATTTAACACTGGAATTTCAAGATATTTTTAATATCCAATACAAATAAACAAAACAGCAAAATATAAAGTGGAAACGGAAGTCTTTGAAAACAAGATTCTCCTTCAAAACGAGGGCTAGTTGAGGCCAAAGCATCAGACTAAAGACTTTGGTTGTCCGTTTTTGGTCGAAAGAAAGAGAAGAGAAAATTATTGAGTTTGTTTTAATTTATCCTGCGACAGGTTTACGACAGGTTTACTCGTTGGACTAAATAATTCGAAGGTATAACTGAGGTGTTTAAACAGAGGACAGCAGCCAGGAGTAAACTGTTCCTGTAATGCTTGCTGTTTACACTCAGGAATTTCAGTCCAGACTGGAGGAACAGGAACTCACGAAGCAAACAATGAGAGTTCTCTCAAGAGATGGAGCTGATCATTAGCTGATACTGACCGTACAACCCGGTCAGCCGACCTGACCTGCTGGTTCTCTGAGCTCTTCCCCTTCAGAGACCGGTGTCCAACCCTTCACTGACTGACTATAAAAGTTCTAGAAGCCATCATCATCAGTGTGTTATTTGTGAGCAGGGTGGTTTGTTGCTGGCCTCCTTCCTGCTCTTGATGCCTGAAGTGCTGAAATCCGCGTGTGGAACATATTTCAGAACTCTTCACCGTTTCATCTCAATGTTGTTCTCTAAATATGTGAAAGCACTGCAGGGGAAGTAGTATTGTTAGGCTGAAGGTGTTTCCCTTTTCTAAGGAAGTGAAACATATAAAGTAATCAGTCACCCTGTTCTAGAAGCAGAGGTTAACTAGACCTCATATCAGAGGAATTTCCTTGGTTTTTAGACCTGTTGGAGTTTGGCTTCCTCTCTGCATTGCTGTTGTGTGATTGCTGTCAGCTGAAATGTGTATAAGAGGTGCAGGAAGTGTCCTTGCTGATGACAGTAGTTATTGTTCAGCATCATGTCCCCTGGGCTGGTCCTGAGCCAACACCTGAAGCCTCCGGTGTAACCCGAGCCCTGACGGAGGAGGCGGATAGGGATGTCGTTCTGTTGCCAGTGGCAACACCCTCACTTATTCATGAGAGCCTCCAGCCTGGGAATATTCCACCAATCTCAACTGGAATGTTTAAAACAACCTCGTTAATTTGAGATTAATTAGACAAAATTTATCTTGAAAGAAGTGAATAAATTTGTATTTATAGTGTTACACTGTGACTGTAACAGTAAAGGACAGTAGAGGCTGATTATTTCAGTGTAAAGCCTTTTACCATACAGGAAGACTACTTCATGTACTTGTAGACCTTTGAAAATAGTTTGAGTTATTGCCTGTAAACAGTCTTTAACTTAAAATATGAAAGAGAGGCCCAAAATTATCTTAAAACCTGCAATTCTAGACACATTTGGTGTCCAAGTCAGGAGTGTTTCTAGCCAGAGCATGATCACCTATGAACTATTGCTATACATTTTCATTTTATGTTGAAAATCCTTGCCTGGATTGAGTTTCCAGGTCTGAGCTCACTGTTATCGAAACAGACACACCCTCACTGCCACAGCTCTCTTTACACACATGCTCTTCCACAATTAAAAGGCACAAAAGTTCAACAAGTGTGCCCTCTATTAGTTCACCACTTCTAAAACTGTGTGTTTTGCCAGAGAATAGCTACAGCAGATGTGTGTGCTGAGCCTGAGAGGCTGCCATGTCTCCCAGGCCAATAAGTCAATAGCTTTCTGCTATCTTGGACAGTTTGTGGATATGCTTTGTTTGCTGGTCTGCAGTGGAGTGTGGACTCTTTTCTTCGTGTTTGACAAATAAAAAAATGAGCCGTTGCCATGGTAGCTCAGTAAACATGCTATATAGACACATCTATACAACAGAGCTCCCAGATGGCTCTTAAATCTACAGTATGTAACTTTTACTTAATATGTTTTTTTAAACATTGTCACCATGTCATGACAGTATAATATGAGACAGATGCTCTGTAAAAAGATAAATCTCCTCCACTTCCTGTCTGAGCTTCTATTGCAGTCTAAAGACAACAAAAGACAATTCCAGTCAAAAACAACCAATCAGAGCTAGGAGGAGGGGCTTAGTGCTGCCAATCACTCCTTGTGAATGTGCTGCTCCTATGCTAATGGCAGAAAAACAACTCCCCATCCGGGGAAGATTGACAGCGCTAAAACCCGCCTCCTGGCTCTGATTGGTTGTTAGCACTGGGAGAACCCTATATTTTTCTAATTTTATTATGTCTCATACTATTTTGTCACAACATGCTGACAGTTTCAACAAATATGTAAAAAGATACATATTTTTTTATAAAAGTTACACACTGCAGCTTTAAATGAACTTTTCTAACAATTCTTCCTCTCCTCTGCCTCCCACCTTCAGGTTATGACTTTGCAGAGGTTCTGCGCTGGTTTGGGGAACGAGTGGACAGAATCATCCTGCTATTCGATGCCCACAAGCTGGATATTTCTGACGAGTTCTCTGAAGCCATAAAAGCCTTTAAGGGACAAGACGACAAGATCCGGGTGGTCCTCAACAAGGCCGACCAGGTGGGACGGGCAGAAGGATTCTAGAGACCGGAGTTCATGTGTTCATCTAGTCATGCTGAACATCTGCCTTTCCCCCTGTGGGTTTAGGTGGACACCCAGCAGCTGATGCGGGTGTACGGCGCCCTCATGTGGTCACTGGGGAAGGTGATTAACACCCCAGAGGTGGTGAGAGTGTATCTGGGTTCCTTCTGGGCCAAACCACTGCAGAACACAGAGAACAGGTCTCACTCAAAAATCCATTCATTCGCTCACTCAAACCTGGGTAGAGCTGATGGCATTCCCATGCATTTATTTATGTTTGGACAGTTTATATGTGGTTGTTTGTTCACGCAAAATGTCACCTCATTCATTCATTTCTGCTCGTCAGGCGTCTGTTCGAGGCCGAATCTCAGGATCTCTTTCGGGACATTCAGAGTCTTCCAAGGAATGCTGCTCTCCGTAAACTCAACGACCTCATTAAGAGAGCAAGGCTGGCCAAGGTGACAAAAGATTCTGCATGTTCAGATGCTTTCAGAATCATGGGAGTACAAAGAAATGTTGCTCAGAATCCAAGATAAATAGAAAATCTTGCACTTTTAGGGTAATAAAAAACATAGCTGACTGTAAAAACCTAAGTGGTTGCAGTGGGTGGGGTAATATGCATGTAAATTATGCAAATGTTACATATTTTCTCAACAGAATGTCTGAAAGCATTGTAAAAGTTAATGATAAAGTATTAAGAAGTCAGAATGTTGTGTAAAATGAGCCACATTTGAAAATCAGGTCAGAGTCAGTTTCTGATGAAAAACCGACATGCAGTAGAGACCAGCTATTTACATGCACTGCATGAAGAGATAGAATTATTTTTTTCTATTTCTTAAATACCAGTTAAATTTTTTTGTATTATGTCTTTTAACTTTCAGGAGCATACACACAGTAGGGATCTTTAAACAACTACAGTAACCCTAGATGACAATGTTATGGTATTGCTAGCTTCTCATACATTAATCTACATTGAAGCTGAGTGGAGGTAGGAACACCTCAACAAGTCTGGTTCATCCTTGGAAAGATTAAAATGGAAAAATTTTGAAGCAATATTTCAAGACATCAGCCAGGACGTTGAACTGGGTTTTCCAAGTGGGCAATGAGCCTAAGTGTGTGACCTGAATAAATTACAAGAAAGTTGATGTTTTGACAGGAAAGTCGGTGCTTTGGTGTACTCATCACAAAGTCTTGTTCTCAAACTCCTAGAAAATGTCTGAGCAGAGCTGAAAAGATGTGTGAGCAAAGTAGCCTGCAGAACCAACCCAGTTCTGTCAGAAAGAATGGATATGGGGCTTGCTATATCTAAGGCCTATACCAAATATAAGGAAACATTTTTCTAACATTCCTAAATTTGTAGAAAGGATAACAAATGACACCACTCTTCTTCCATCTTTCAGCAAATGGAAATTACTTTGGTATCCCTAATTAACCTATATTAGAACTGTCGTCTTGATTTCACGGTTATGTTTGTTGCAATGTGTGTAAATATCTGAATTCACCAACTACACCCTCTAAAATCTCCTGGTCTTGTCCCTTAGGTGCATGCTTACATCATCAGCTACCTGAAGAAGGAGATGCCTTCTCTTTTTGGGCGTGAAAAGAAGAAGGAAGAGCTGATCATGAGGCTACCAGAGATCTACATCACCCTGCAGAGAGAGCATCACATCAGCCCTGGAGACTTCCCCAACGTCACCAAGATGCAGGTAGAAGCAGAAATCCTCCTCCATTTAAAACCAACCAATATGCAAATGAATCGTGGCTGATTCAAACACTCCTCATCATACAGCGAGCTGCTTTTCTACAATACAGGCCCTACATCTGGTTAGTAAGGAAATGAAAACAAACTAGATCCTGACAGTTCACTGCTGCTAAGTCAGTTTGTTTAACTGTTGATGAAAACTGTTGAGATATTGTTACTTCATAATGACAAGAAGAAAAATGGAGAAGCCTGAACTTTATTTTGAAGTATTACTGTGTGCGTGTGATCGATGCTAAAGAGGTTTTTGACACTTAGTACAGAATGAACTCTGCTGCAGCTGGTCTCTGATTCCTGTAGGGAGATCCTGATAGTGGGTGTGTGATTTCCCAAGTTGCACTTAAATAGTTGGCTGTTGGTGGATGTTTGAGAATTTTCTGTCCCCTATTTTTGGCCCCCAGGGACAACAACAGACACAACTATGGTCTGTAACTTTTTGAAATGCTCTTCCTTTTTATAAATCTTCCTTCCTTTGTTTTGAAAGCCTTCTTGAAGACTCTGGTCCCACCTGAACATATAACTCTGACAGACAGGCTTTGGTGTTGCCCAGTGGTCAGAAGGGATGCTGTGTCCAGGTGCAAACATCTGACAGTGTACAGCTCTATTACTGTGATACAAAACTTTCTTTAATGTTGCCAGTTCACACAGATGTGAGGTTAAAAACCCTACAGCCAAACACTTCTCTTGTTTTTCTTAAATTTTACATTATAGATGCAGATGACTTCTAATACTCACACAGTCAAACTGCTAATCACCATTTTCACTGCTTTCAAACTTGTCCAACACTTAAACATATATTTGAGACTGTCAAGTGCTTAGACATTTATTTTCATGTTCTTACTTTGAAGTGGGTGAAGACTTTAACAGCAGTTCTGCTTCCTATCTTTGTGTTTTCTCTTTCCATTAACTTTATTTTAAACAAGAAATATACAGGAACAAAGAAACATGGACAGTACACAACAGGATAGGAACATAAATACAATATATATAGACATGTAAATTACAACGTCAAACAGTTGCAGTCTTTCAAGGGCAGATATAATTTGAATTGAAGCTAGCACTTTATCATTTGTTTTTGTTAAATATCATGTTGATGGAGCACTTAAGAGTTAGCACAACTAACTTTCTGGTAGCAGTGCCGCTGGGATCAATACATCATTCAAGCCACAAAATGTTATTTAAAGGTGTTAACATGTCTTGCATACAGTGCCATATTAGTTCTGTTGACCTTGTGCCTCTTACTCTTCTCCTCCAGGACATGCTGCAGCACTATGATTTCAGTAAATTTCCATCTCTGAAAATGAAACTGATTGAGTCAGTGGATAAGATGCTGGCCACCAAGATTGCAGTTCTGATGGCAATGATCCGAGAGGAGGAGTCCAAGCTGCCTCCGGCCATGGTGTCTGGTGGGGCGTTTGAGGGCTCTGAGGACGGGCCTTTCGGTCGGGGTTATGGTGAGGGTATTAGTGCCGGCGCGGAGGCAGACGACTGGATCGTCAGCCGTGACAAACACCGCTACGATGAGATTTTCTACACACTAATGCCCGTCAATGGTAAGATCACCGGCGTCAATGCAAAGAAGGAGATGATGAATTCCCGGCTACCCAACACTGTGCTAGGAAAGATCTGGAAACTGGCTGACTGCGATCAGGATGGCATGCTTGACGATGAGGAGTTTGCCCTCGCTCAGCATCTCATTCAGATCAAGCTGGAGGGCTATGAGCTGCCCAACGAGCTGCCCAATCACCTTGTCCCTCCGGCTCATCGTAAGAACCCCACTGCAGACGCACTGTACAACCACACGGGGGACTAGAGAGCTCACAATGTGCCAAACAAGCCACCAAAGAGAGAGACTGTGATGGATGAAGGTCCTAATGTGGAGAAACTACAACAGATCAACATCAGACAATCAAATTACTTTTAATGTTAGAGCTTGAATATTTCAGCTCAAAGACTCCTGAGAGGAAAAATCTGGTTTCAAACTGTTTTGAAAGAGAACTTTGTTGTAAAAACCAAAAAAGTTCTCCTTCTCTAAACTACTTCTTGCCTTAACTATTTTGGATGTCTGTCTTCTGTTTGTGATGTATTACAACTTCAGTATATTTCCACTTTATCACCTACAGTATGTTGATGTGAAAAACTGGGATTTTTTTCCATTGCTATTTTTTCTGACAAATTAAAGAACTGCTATAATATTGTAAGGAGTAGTACAAAACATGTTTTTATTCAAACATATACATCCTGGTGTTTACGTTGAGTGCTTTACCAAACTTTTCTTAGTATATTTCTTTTTGTTCCTTAATTGCATTTTAGAAATATACCAAAGCTGAAGTAGACCAACACTAAAATAGTTTTTATTTTTCACATTTTCTACCAAAATACAAATCACAAGCGTGGTGATACTTCAAAGAAACTTTCTCACAGAAAACCCCAAATCAACACCTGGATGGGACCAAGTTTTTGTAATTTTCAGTTTTTATATATATTTATATACATAATTGGATTTTTTTTTTTTGGTCAGTAAGATTTTATTTATTGAAGAGATCCTGCAGAATCCTACAGAGCTGCTCTGCAGCTTCAGGCCTTTAGGACTCTAGGGCTGATACCATCTGGACCTGCAACCTTGTTCAGGTTCAGTCTCTCCAACTGCCTCTTCACCTTAGCTTCAATCTAAACTTCAATTTTAATAACTAATCTTACCACTAAACAGAAAACCTGCAGCACTGCTTCAGTTATATTAAAATCAGCGATTACTAGTATACCTGAGTCACTTATTTGATCAAATCTGAAGTAGTGTCCCTCCTTACCATTCTATTTTAGGAACTGAAGCATCCTGTGAAGAGATGTGTATGTTCTTGAAGGATGGGTCCTGCTGGTTTACACTTGAACAGGGTTTGTTCATGCGAAAGAACAACAGTGTTTTATTGTTTTCTACATTCTTAACTTAAACATACAGTTTCTGTGGTTTGCTGTGATTTCTAGTTTTACATTTATCTCATTATAGATTGTGAATGCACAGTAGCCATAAAATACGACTATATATATATATAAATTCTGAAGGATTGTCTCAGCTCTTCCAGTCCCAGGGGACACACAGGTCACCGTCCTGCATGACAGAGTAAAAGTGGGAGACACAGACGTGGAGCCCCTGCAGCAGTGGGGGTTGCTGCTCTATGAACCTCCTGCAGCAGAGAATCATGTGACTGGAGCTCAAGCTGGGCTCCTTGGAGAGGCTCCTCAGAAACAGCTGCTGGACACAGAGCTGCACCATGGCCTCCTCTTCCACCTGCAACCTTTACAAAATACACAGAGAGGAAGATGAATCAATGACAAAATTGATAAACAGGTGTGTGTGCTTCTAGCACAGGGGTCTAAGGTGGGCTCAGAAACCTGATGAGTCCAGATTGAGGGGCTGCCTCATGTGAAGGCTGCTTCCTTTCTTCAGGTCTGTGGTGTAGTGCAG
>CAEGAF010188230.1:0-37219 GCA_903067075.1 Micropoecilia bifurca | reverse complement strand
GTGTGTGTGTGTGTGTGTGTGTGTGTGTGTGTGTGTGTGTGTGTGTGTGTGTGTGTGTGTGTGTGTGTGTGTGTGCGTGTGTGCGTGTGTGTGTGTGTGTGTGTGTGGTAAACGGAACGCATGCGTACAACCTATCGCTGACACCGCCTCGTGGAATGACAGCCGGTCCATCATTAACCTCACCGTTGGACTCCATGACATGTCTGCTTCCCGCGGCGGCCATTTTCTCTTTTCCCACGAGCCACGGAATGTACAAAGTGGAAATTGACGAGTGACGCCGGGCTGGACTTGAGAACTGGGTTTTCTCACTTAAGATCCCAGAGACATTTTAAATGTGATTGATTTAGTTCCTCAGAAACTACTTTTGCAAAGATTAAACAATGATAGGAAAGCAATTCTTTCTTTGTAATGAAGAATGCTACAAATGAGAACTATCCAAACAGAATTTGATTATGCAAATCTTAACCTAGAGCTGAGATTTTTGCGATCCAAAAAGAGGATTTTGCCCTCAGTTCAGCTGAAAAAGGTTGCAAAAAGAGTTACAAATGTAACAAGACCTTAAGAATAAAGACAACTTTCAATACTGATGTATTTATTAATATGCTTGATATTTCAGGAATGTGCCATCATTTTGCAACCATTTTACTTCTATCTTTAGGTCATAATATAAAGAAAGAAGGAGGAGATAATTTCCTTTACTAGGTATTAATATTTGTGAAAAATTACATGGTTGCAAAAAAAAGAATAGATCTATAATAATATTACTGAGACTGTTAGTTTCAATTTGTTGTGGAAATTCAAATAAAAAATAAAACTGCTAGAAGCCGTTGTGGAAGGTCCAAAGAGCCAAATGGTTGCAGACCTCTGATGTACAAGGGCAAACATGTCAGCAGGAGCAAAAGAGGTTTATTGAATACCGAATATGTTTTAGTTTTGTAAATATTTAGAAACAAGTACAGCAGTGCAGGTTTCAAACTTTATCCATGTTATTCAACCAAAGTTGTGCTGGAGCAGCATATGAAGGCTGACCCTGAGAAACATTGGTGGGGTCAAAATTTCATTTACTGGCAAGAAAAATACAAATCGATGCCCTTCAACCTCCCCAGTCTTCATAATCGGCCCTCTCATGGGATACTTCTTAACAAAGAAGTAACAGTAAAAGGGCTTGTTTAATAATTTACTGTCATTTTAAGTGTAGTTAATTCAAATCAATTAAAGAAAACACTATATCTAACATAACACAGGTCTGGGCATTGTGTTTTTGAAGTATTGAACTCTGCTTACACCGATAAAATTTATTCAGTCATTGTTTGAGAACAAGTTGGCAAAACTCTTACTGTTGTTGTTTTTTTCCCCCACTAATGTGGAATTGCTTTCTTAAGCCAGAGTCGCTTCTAGCCTTTTCAGCCATAACACTTTGATTAATTTCTTTAATTTTATTTAGGCCATTTCATTTTACCGTGAAAGCTATCTCAAGGCTCTTTACAGAGAAAAGTAAATATCCCAATTGATTTCCAGTTAAATATAATAACAGGTCACCGTCATTATATTTAAACCCACAAAATAAGGTTCCTTATAATTCAAATGCAAGTACTGTAAAATCCAGTTTATTTTCAACTAATTGCATTCAACTCAAAATCAGTACATTACAATACGATATATGGATTTCTTCTTAAACTACAACCTCCACCCTTGCACCTTCCCCACTTTACCTTTTGTTTTCCTGTTTTACTATTTAAGGCTTGGTTTTCATTACAAATTTATTAAAGTTAATTTATATCTTCAGTCAATCCATATTCCTGAAGCGTCACTCAAAAATACAACAGAAGGAAGAATTTATCCTCATCAATGCATCCGTCATTGTAGGGTTGTAAAAATTGTGCTTATTTTATTAGACCGTCCAGGAAGCTTCATTGCCTCCAGCTGGAAGAAAAATACTGCTGTGAAAATTCAATTTTGGATAGTTTTCATGAGCTCTGGTACAAATCTACAATGAGACAGCAGTGACGTTTTCTCTCTTGTCGATCATTTTCGATTTTTTTAAACGTCATCGCCACGCAGCTGAGTTTTGTTTTGGTCCGGTTCCATCATTCAATCAAACCGACACACAGCAAAGCGACTCGGAGCATCCAAAGGTTGCGAGACTGCAATGATGGTTTGTTGATAACGAATAAATAAATACTCCACAGCTAATGTGGTAAAGATTAGTTATTTTATGAATGGTGCTTAAGTACACTGGTGCAACCACTTCCTGGTATACTTCCTATTCTTTTTTTCCAGCTTTTTTTCTTGTGCCAAAGGTTCTTTCTCCATTTACTTCTTGGGTACTTTCTGTCTTTTTCCCCGTTACGTCTTATTTCCTCCCAACATCCTTTCATTCATTATTTTCATTTCTTTAAACATTAGTTGCTGTGTCAAAGGTCTGTTTGAACCCTAAAGATTGTCGAGAAGTCATAAAAATCTCTTACATAAAATGCGATTGCGTTATTTTGTTAGCAATGTTTATTTCAAACAAGCATCAATCAATCAATTAATCATATTTTACATACAAAATGTCTCAACAACAAAGCCGTTTCGTTTGGCTCGCCGAGAGTAAAGTCTTAATTCGAATACAATCTGATCTGATGCTAGAAGTTGTGTGCAAACTGCGCAAAAAGGAGTGAGGTTGTTGCCGAAGATATTTAATCCTGTGTCAACATCTCGATGCAAAACGCCAGCGACAAACTGACAGCAGAAGAAATGGACAATCGTCAACGCTAATGCTGCCGTCCGCGGCCCGTACATTTTCAATCGTTTAGAAACAATTGAAAGCTAAATAGTTGTATCACTTTGCACCAATCCGTTGGTTGAATGATCATAATAACAGATTAATGCTGTTAACATGTTGAGCTTTCATGTTAACAGCAGGTTTTTAAATTGAGAAGATTGTTTATTATGTCAATAAAAGGTTTTTTGGTGAGATTTAAAAGAAAAAAAAGCAACAAATTAATTACAGGCCACGCAATTAACTCGATTAAGATTTCAGGCGAGTTGCAGAGAGAGGAAGAGAGAGAGAAAATAAATCTCGAAGGACAGGAGAAAGGTCACTAAGGTTAAGAGTATTTAAGTTCGATGTATCATGTTGCTCAAAGCCACAGATAGATTTTTGTCTGGGCTCAATCTCAGCGAGGATTCCTGAGCTAAGAACATCAACTTGTAGCCAGATACAGTGTGGTGTCTGTGATAAGCTTCACACACAGAAGGAGGGCCTAATCCAAGCTAACTCCTCAGATGCTGAGCTGCACAGCACCATGAAGATGATTAAGCAAGATTCCTCTAAGATAAATGTTTTCCCTGGAGATTAGCTTTGGATAGCTTTAGCTTTGAACTGACTTAGAAAGCTCTTGAAATATATCATCTGTGGGGGAGATCAGGCATCCTCATGTGCAATAATTTGTCACAGTTAGAACAGCGCTGATGGAGTGCTGCACAAACAAGCAGAAGTGAAGTATGAGTTTTAGGCATGTTGGAATTTATATCCTTTGTCATTTCATGAAATCTGTTGTTTGCAAGCCTAAACTAAAAATGTTTCGTGTTACTATATAGAAGGGGGGTGGGGGGGAACAAATACTTGCCCGATAAGACTTTTTTTTTTCTTCTCTCTTGGTTATGAGACACTTCCACATACACTGATGGATAACAGAAGCCCATCACACTTAATTTCCTCCTAGATTCAGTCTTGTACCCTGCTGTCTCCGCTGCTGAATCAACATCATGGTGGCTTGAGATAACACAGAGCCGTGGCAAGATTATGTCCTCAAGTGTAATTTTGGCCTGGCTGCAGGACTGACCGGAACCAGCTGGGAAGCCAGACAGGACCGTGTGCGTGTGTGTGTGTGTGTGTGTGTGTGTGTGTGTGTGTGTGTGTGTGTGTGTGTGTGTGTGTGTGTGTGTGTGTGTGTGTTTTTCATCTCTTTCACATCACTGAAACTATACCACACTGTTATTGCCTTTCATGGGAAAGATGGACAAGCTGCAGTCACATATATGTCCTTCCAGGAAAAAAAATAAAATAAAATGGTTATACTCCCATTCTGAGCCTCAGTCTTCAGTGTTACTGTTTATTTAATTCATACATTTTATACTCTTAGCTAAATACGTTTTTTTCTTATTATTTTATTTTTGATTTAAATTACTAAATGACCAAAAGATGATCAAATTAAAATGGTTGACATCTTGCAAATTTTTATCACCATCTTTTATTTATGAAAATAAATCACCTGCTTCCTTAAAGATGGTCAAATTAAACAAACAAAAAAGAAGTATATAAAAAGAAAGTGTAGTACCTATAACCAATGTAGTCCATAGGTTTTTTGGACTTAATTTATAAGTGTACATTTGGCCAAAGAACTTATCACACAACAACCTTAATGATTTATGTGTTTACTGAACAATCCCTGAATGACGATGACTGTTGATCAAATCTAGCTAAAATAAATTATTTGTATGCACGCCATACTCCATTTTCATTGTTTCTATCTGCTCCCTGTTTGAACACAAATGGTTAAAACACATATTTCTCATAGATTTTAAAGTGCCAGTTTAATGCCATTTCGTTATAGTAAATCTACAAAGTTGTTTAGAATATAAAATTTGTGAGCCAAGCCATTCTGGCACTTTTAGCTTAAACAGCTTAGTGAAAACTAAAGTCAAAAGGTTTGTATGGAAAACGAACTCTCTGGCTCATTATTAGATGCAGTTGATCAAACAGCAGTTCAGCTACTTACACGACAACAGCTCTGTGCATTTAGTCATTTAGACTGATGAAGAGGATTTGCTTGAGCGTCTGAATGGGGGAAAAAAGGGATTTTTGCGACTCGGGCTACTCTGAGTATTTCAGAAACTACAGATTTACTAGATCTGGATCTGAAATCAATTTTACTAATATTTTGGAGAAAACAAACATACATTTTTTGTGTTTTCACAGAGTGAAGCTACTTGGTGTCCCTGTTCACTGTAAAATGATCAGATTCATGGTTAACCACTACAAGCTTTTTACATTTTGATCTAGATATGCACAGCTTAGTCATTAAGAATCCTGAAATGGTTTTCTAACTTAACGCAATGGAAAAATCTAAAGAGGATGTTACATTTAATGTCTCAGCAGCTACGCCAGCCGTCAGTGCAGGAAAATAATTTGTGTCTAAACTGATATTTCTTTTTTCTATAGAAAAACTAAAACGCTGCCATATTTAAAAGCGGAGCAGAGCTCTTCAGCCATAATATAACTGAGTGCTGTCAGCCAACCCAACAAAAAGTCGTTATTAGCTCACAATCGGACAAAAACAGAAAAACTATCAGCCTTACTTGAAACAAGAGAGACGGCGATAGATACAAGTGTTAAGCTTAAATCACTCGTCTTCATATCAAGTGCATAATAACAAGATAAAAGTTAAAATAGGAATTGATAATCATATTGTCATATTGATAAATCTAGCTCTACGAGATCTCATGGTGCCTGGTTCACATGGTAAGATTTTAAAATTGTTAGTGGATTTTCAAAACCCGAAAACGTGATAAAAAATAATTATAGATAATAACACATAGATATAACAGTTTTGGTGGGACAGTGTGAGGTACACAGGCACGCGGCAAATAAAACACACCACACATGAATGGATTTCACCCACGAACATTCAGACGTCGGATGGGAAAACTCACAAAACCTCTCAATATCAAGCATGTTTTTATAGTGAATAAACACGATTGGACAAAGCAATGGCAAAAATTTGTGGACTATTTTTAACAGAAAAAAAAAGACTATAGAAAAAGACGTCCACTGGACTTTCTAGTGCACAGTGGGCTGCTGTTTCTTCTGTATTTTGAATTCCTTTCTTTTGTTTCCATCAGCTCTCTCTCATTGGCCACAAGTCATATTCAAAACGCCTCCATGCTCAGGGAACATCCTGCACACTGGTATTATGATCCAAGACAGTTGAATTACCCCTCATTTGAGGCTAGAGTAGACCTGATGTCCTTCCAAACATATTAGAGTGGCTTTAGCGCGCCGCACAGCAGCAATACCTCATAAGAATATCTTTGCAACCTTCACAATAATCAGGCCGTCCTTAAGACTGCCAGAAGAGGAAAATCAGATCAAAAATGGACTTAGCAAGACCTTATATTGCCATGTTGCTGCTTAAGGGATCTTATACCAGTGCATAATAATTCTGTTCATTTACTATAGCTGTACTGACATAATATTTATTATTCAAAAATGCTAACAGAGTAATTTGAGGGAAGTAGTTATTTGCTTATTAATACTAGTGAAGTTATTCCAAATTCATTGCTTCTACATTCACAAGAAACTACACACATTTAATTGTCTATTATTTTGGAGTGTAAAATGGTTCAAAAGGGACATTTCACTCTGACATGACGGACAATCAGTGACCATGTCTGTGTGTGGACAGTCAGATCATGTCTTGGTGTCCTATTGCTATACGTGTGTGTGAGTCGGTTTGTGTTTTCTGTATTTGTTTCCGTGGTACGTAATCTGTAAATGCCAAATTCTAGCATTTAATAAGCCCCCATTATGGAATTATCTCTGGTGCTTTTGTGTCTTTGTACAGAAAAATCCTAACCACCAATTAAGTGGTTGTGTGCCTGGATGGCCCATTTTCTTGCCCGTTTGTAATTATCAGTTTTCTCAGCGTTTTTCCTCTGCTCAAGCTGGCCCTTCTGCTTTTGATTAGCCTTCTCCAGAGTATTACAACTCACAAACTTTGTCACTCTCACTCCAAAATTAGCTGTCATCCCAGCCACATGCATATTTCATCATGCCCCCAGAGCAAGAAACCAAAACTGAACCTCACAAATAGAACAAATATTATGGGTATTCTTGCGCATATACATTTTCTTTGGAATCCAATCATGTCTCATAATATATATATATATATATTTAGCTCACATATAAATTCATTTGCATGTGAATGTAAATTTAAAGTAAAGGTGTAAGATTTCTCAGGTCTAAATAGTAATGTAGAGTTTTTTGTTTGTTTTTTTGGCTATTCTTTAATCCACCACTTAGTGGGGATCTGGTACTGTTTACCTTTTCAAATTGGAGCCTGACAAACCTAATAAAATGTTGGTACATACTTTGTCTACTTCGGTCTACTTTTTGAAGCCCTATTGATTCAGCCCTAATAGAGCATTTCTGAGCACAGACAAGTTCAAGGTAATGCAACACATATATAAGCTTTGACTACCCACCCATTCATCATCTATACCGTATTTCCAGAGATGAGAGGCTGGGTACACCCATACACACACATACTAACACCTAAAGGTAATTTAGAGAGATTGATAAACCTGTTTCCATTGAGTTTTTTTTTTCTTTTTAATTAATATTATTTGAAGTTTTGCATTGGAAAAGGTTGATGGAAGCTGCAAAATTTGGAAAAAAACGCCCTCAGTTTTGCAAAAAAAATTAAAACTTTGCACACTCGCCTGACACATTTTTTTTGCTTATTCCAAAAGAGTTACTGGTTAACAATTGGGTAAAATTTAAAACTTCAGAGTCCACACTTCCAGCAAGCAATAGTTTCTCAGGCCGTCTGTATGAAACAAAGTGTAGAACAATGGCCTGGATTTTTAATTTTGTGTGTTTCTGTTTTTTTCTCTTTTATTGTGGACATAGAATAAATTATTTCACACTCATTTGACCTCATAAATACAACAAACTGCTTATTCTCATGACTTGTCAGGTAATTAGCTTAAGCTTAGTTAAGGGTGTATAATTTTAGTTTTTATCCTTTTCTTCACAAAACAAAAAAATACAAGGTTTGCTAAACCAAAACTGTAAGTTCTGTTTACTTGTTAACGTTCTGTACATTTACTTGTTTGAGCCCATAAGCACAACAGGGTTCCTTGGTGCAGCTGAGAGTGTTGGAGTGAACTCCTATCTCTAATCTGTCTCACACAGTTGTGCCTTCTACATCTCAGATGGAAGTCTATCAAATCCTCCTGTCTAAAACCAGTGGCCCATACCGCTCCAATTAGGTGTGTCAGATGGATTCTGTTTGTTCACCTTCGAAAAAGGCACCAAGGTCGGACAGCTGTCTCTGCCATATCAAGAAACTTCTAGTCTGTAACCCCAGAAGGCCTGTTTGAACAGTCTGTTACATTCCAAATACAATGTGAATTAACCAGATTTGATGCCCAAAAATTTAATTTCAGAATTAACTTTTTTTTTCTACTAAATTTCTTTAAAGGATACAGTTTAAAGAGTTACAAACATTGGTTTTAAAAGCAATGTGGATGTTGGTGCTTGTGTCTATCAGAATAAAGTGCTGATCAGAACCAGCTTGTGAACCTGAGATTATATCAGGTTTGTAAGTCAGGAGGTGACCGTGTCAAGTCAGGTGCTTCAATGAGGAACTGAAGCACCTTATAGGCAAGAAAATATTGCCTCTTCAATATCAAGCAATAGCTGATTGACTGAATGCGTGATTAGCCTAAAATATGCATTTCCTAAACACTACTTTTAAAAAGGTCAAAATCACACCATTCCTGGAGTTATCTGTCTTTAAAGTTTCCTGAACAAATTTAAACCTATAAATGAACAGTGGAAGTCAATGTTGCAATGTCGGATAGTAGATTAATTCCTGTTTCTCTTTTTGGTTGCATAAATTATCAATAGAGGGCCTGATTCTGTTGTATCTGGGAACTATGTGGATAAATGTTGCTTTCAATGTACAGCAACATGTACCAGTGACTTTGAAGGTCCCTGCTCACATTAGATAAGCCTGGCTATTAGAGTTGCATGGAGCAGGCTAACAGCACAGGATAAATCGCCATGGTAACTTACATGCTACGAGTCAAGGCTCAATTCAGCCAGGATATCTGGAAAATCACAGCTTTAACGCTATCCTGTGGTGAAACAACTCTCTGGATGTAGAACCTGAACAAAGCAACAAATATCAATGAGGATTTACAAAAAAAATTATGAAAATGATTTACTAGAAGTAACATTCAAAAACCAAGATGATTCAATCATGCTTAGTTTAAATTGGATCTGTAACACAAACAAACTCATGATGGTGTGTAAAACAAAAAAAACATAAAAGTTGCAATAAACTGGAATAAATTATGAATATGCATAAGGGACAAGTGGTGAATAAAACAATCTCAACCTCTTTGTCAAAGTGAAATTAGTGTGCAACACAGAAAAGGCTGAACCACCAAGCTATAGACCCAATCCAATTAAGATTATTTTTACCCCAAATTGGATGGATGGACAGACGGACGGACAGATGTGAATGTGGCACAAATGATAAACAGGTCACACAAGTGGCTGAATTTATGTTTCAGCAAAACCCTGTCACATTTGTTGACAGATGTTACTTATTGCTACACTGTCTTCTCCACCTGTCGAGGTCAGTAATTGTAATTGAGACCATTTATATATATACTATATACCTCTGCATTGGTAGATCTCATGTGGGGGGCAGGAAGTTGTTTTGAAGCCTAGCAGAAAGAGACAGGAGACACGAGATGGAGGGAAGGAGGGAGAGAGGTCCATTGATTAGGAAGATGCTCTTACTGATTAGAGCCATCACTCAGTGTCACAATTATCAATGTCATCAGCTCGTCTGCAACAAATTCTACTTGCATCCCGGGACAGAGAGAAAACACCCTCGGTGAATATGTGTGTGTGAATGTGAATATGTTCTTCCTATGCTATCCTACGCCCTCCCAATTACTCTAACTGATTGGATATATGCAAATCGAACCTAAATTAAATGCCGTCTGCAACGGAACCCCTCGTGGGACAAATTTGAGCAGGCACCCAATCACAGGCACCTAGGAGCGCCGCATTTCGTTAGATTTAACCTTCAGCCGCCCAAGACACAGGTAGACGTGTGTTTTTATTCCCATTTCTGGAAGAAAAAAACGAAGAAAAAAACCCATCTTGTTGTGAGAGGTTGTATGCCTAACAGAGCTGCTGCTGTAAGAAGATGACAATTTCTGGGGGGTTTTATTTTAGTTTGGTATAACCTCACTATTTCCCTCCCTCAAGCAATCTTTAAAATCCTATGCTGCATCAATATGCGAGCCATCGTCTGTCGCCACACCACAATGTTGTGCCACCAATGACTGCTGGTCCACTGTGACCAGAAGGTCCATCTTCCCCTCTCTATCTTCTTGCCTTTCATCTGCTTTTCTTTCTACAAATTTAATTCTGCTGCAGAATTAAATTTCTCAGTATTTTTATTTTATTAAAAAGGCTTGTAGTTCATGGAGGGAATGAGAATGAGACAGGTGTTGAAAGGAATAGTGGTGCGGGATGTGCATCATTTTATTTTATAGCGTTGGCAAACATCTTTATCATGTTTAAGTTACAATATTCTGAAGAACTTTTGAGTTAGTATCTAAAAGATTTGAACAAAACACAAAGTTGTATAACTAGAAGCAAAATGTTTTGACTTTTTTGTTCATTTTCTTTAATTTTGTGAGATAATCCCGAGTATCGTAATGTATAAGTAGTGTCAAAAGATTCCATTTGAAAGCTTAAACAATCCTTTCTTTTCTTTCCTTTTCTTCTCCTCCAGAGAATGTTCACAGTAAGAAATCTCTTTCTCCCTTAGGCAGCCAGAGTAAATCTCTCTAAGCTCCGGCTCCCCTACCATACCTTTAGATTGAAGGCCACCTCCAAAGGTCACTGAGCAGAACTGATCCTCAGTATTCTCTTTATCCCAAAGGGCTGGATGAGACTGGAGAAATGGGGTGGCCTGGGGCAGGAAGGAGGGTACATACAGAGAGTGATGAAGAAAGAAATAAGGTGGGAGTAGAGGTATGATTAAGGCATTGAAGATGATTCAGAGTGAGGAAGAAAAGGGACAGGGGGAAGTGACAGGGAGCTGAGGAAGGAGGCGCATCTGGCAGATAGCCTGAGGAAGGAAGGAAGAAAGGAGCCCAGATGTGCAGCAATGGAACAGTCAGTAACCAAAGCAAAGGCAATTTTGAATGAATGTGTTCTCATTTTCTTCTGAACAATTTAAGTTTACAGGTATATAATTTTTTGGGGGGACTTGTTCAAAAATCCTTACACTGGCTCCCTGTAGCTCAGAGAACAGACTTTAAAATACTGTTGGTAGTTTATAAATCACTGAACAACCATCGAGGATTTGCTGCTGTTGTATAAACCTTCCAGACCCCTCAGGTCTTCTGGTTCTGGCTCTGCATCCCCAGAACCAAACATGGAGAAGCAGCACTCGGCTTGTGTGAGACAAACTTCCAGAAAACTGCAAAACAGCTGAAACACTGACTTCCTTTAAATATAAACTAAAAACCCAGCTCTTTAGAGTTGCTTTTGAACCATAATACATAAAACATTGACCAATTTGTATTGATTTTGATGATGCACTCATCAAAATGTAATGTTCGTTACTGGATTTCTCAATTGTGTCTTGCAAGTTTGTGTTTTTGTGTTTTTTGGTGCTAAAGTACTTTGAACAGACATGTTTCTTTGAAACATGCTTTGTAATTAACTTGATTGATTGTTTATTTGCACAAAATTGCATATGTTCTCCTCGGCAGTATGTATTCTACTACACTAAATACAACTACTATGCATACTTCAACATAGACTACAAGGTCTATAAGTTCCTTTAAGTAGTCACAGTCTTAGCGATAGTCTGATTAAACTAGAAACAAGAGACTTACACCATAGACTTACAGCTGTATCAGTAAAGAAAAGGTATTGAGTAAAATATATTGAGCCCCTCTCCCACACTTTGAATATAATTAATCTCCCCGAAGTAAATGGATACGTGTCATAGGCTTTAAAGGTAGCTGTAATTAAATCTTTACTGAAGAAACCTTACCTCAATAAAGACTTAATAAATTACATACCAATATCTGATCTTCCTTTCTTATCTAAAAAATCTTGAGGAAATAGTTGCTAATTAAGTGTTTGTTCATTTACACATTAATGACTTGTTTGAAGAGATTCAGTCAAGGTACGGAGCTCATTATAACGCCACAGCAGCACTGGTGAAAGTCACTAATGATATTCTCATGGCCTCGGATAATGGACTTGTGCATGTACAGTACTTGTCCCGTTAGATTTCAGTTTATACAGCCAGTCGTAGTTTTGTCTTCAACATGTAGTTTGGATCAAGGGGACAGCAATATGCCGGTTTAAATGTTTTTTTTGGTTTGTTCGTTTGTTCTGTTTTGTCAGATTCCAATATGTTCACATAAATAACGTATAACTCTGAGCAAAAATACCCTTTTAATAAATTACTTTAGATGTTCGGGTTTACAGTGAAAGGTGGAATATATCCCACAAAATCTGACCTCTGGCAATCTTTAACCGTCTAAAATAAAGTATTTATTCTTCAAAGTACTATCTTCAATTGACTGACATAATAAGAAACAGGGGCTGAACTAAACAAATCTCTGTTAAGTCAAATATTTTTAAGGTCAAACATCACTTGTTTTATTATCAGATTTACTCAAAATTTGTTTTACCATGCAAGTAGGAAGCTCAAGATGAAATACCTTGAAACAGGTCACATAATCTTACAGAGCTTTATCCTTATTAGGTAAGCAGATCCTAGAAATAATGTCTCAAGATTTAAATTCTTCATTCAAGTCACCTTAACTCGAGCAGAAATTCATTTTTTGCAGTGCAGTGCCAGTGTTATTGCATCCATGTGTTCATAAATCTCTGTCCTGTCCTGCTCAATCTGTCTCCCTATTTTACGTGCCATCTAGTCTGCATAATTTCGCCCTCTAATGAAAGTTCCTCTGCCTATCAGTGACTGAAAATGATACTGGAAATATTAATAAGGGGCCCTTTTTAACCAAATTACATTCCATCAGAGTCGAGATTAAATTAGCAAGCACCAAGGTGTGCGGGAACAAAGCTAATGGAATCGGATGACAGCATCCGTCAATCAACACGCGGTATAGGTCATTCTGCATCCAACCTTGTTTTGCCCACTCTTATCAATCAGGAACACACACAGGGAAACATGATGCAGAGCACAGGTGGTTGCAGGATGCTAAATGTGCTCTCATCCTGTTGTACAAGATGGAGAAATGAATGCGTTTGATGTTAAAACACAGGCAGACAGCTGAACTCTGTATACTTGGATTTTGTCACGTAAATTACTTAATTAATGCCCCTGGAGAGCTATAGTGGAGTGTTTCACTACAAAGCCTTAGATATAGACGACAGACAGATTTTACTTATAAAGCAATCTTTGAATAACATCATCCGCTGTGAGCATTACGTCACAGAAATCGTCTTCAATGAGGCGTAATAAATGCAAACCTGTATAAATTGTCTTTCGGATTCAGATGAACGGTCATCAGTGGGAAAGCTGATATTTATGCAAGTATTTCAACTTAGGGTTGTGCATCTCATGATTAATATGTAACTTTGAACAGCAGGGGGGAGGGGGGGAACGAGAAATTACATTGGACAATATTTCAGTTTTTGCAATAAACTCCATTTTATCTCCTGTTGTGCGTATAAATATATATAGAGTTGAAGAATACCGGTTATTATATGTTCATCACTTTCTCTTTTTCCACCCTGGTGTACACACAGGCCTTCACGCGCACACACACACACGCACACACACTGTTTTTGTCTCCCCAGGTGTGCACCGGTCCAGGTGTAAGTCTTCACGGGAGCTCATCACTGCTCTAATGAGAATGATCACTGCTCATCTGTCTTCATCCACATCCAACAGAGAGCACCTGCTACTATCTGTGGGCATGAACGTGTGTGTGCGTGTTTGCGTGTGTGCGTGTGCTTATTTACGTGTAAGCGTGTGTGCTCATTTACATTTAGGTTGAATTCATTGCAAATTTCAATTGCCCCCGAGTATATTATTTATGCGTCTAGGTTTGTTTAATTGAACATTCGGTAAGTTGGCGTCGGACCAGCAAATGCTCATACTTCAAATTTAACGTCAGCAAGTCGATTATGATAGCTGAGTCTATGGGAGGCTTTGAAAGACTGCTAAGGTGCTGGCAACTTCTCTGCAGGAGTGAAGAGTTTCTGATTTAACCATTTGATTCGGAACAAAAGCTCCTGTCTGTCACAGGATCAGCCAAATGAGGCTGACATTTAGTGAATGAATCAATCCGCAAAAAGCAAAGAGAAAAAAAGAGTTCGAGTTGAAAAGGATATAACGCACCTCTATGCAGAGCCTTATGTAACTCTGAACTCTGATAGCCCCCCACAGGTTTCTTAGCCAGGATTTGAGTGCAACATTCACTTAATGCCAAATGCTGAAATCTATGTTGAAATTATTTTCCAGGTTACATGTATTTAGGTCCATAATAGATTTTTGCTATGGCTGGATAGCAACAGCAAATTAACACCTGCCAAAAGACATCTATTGGTACACAATAAAAGTCTATTATGCGCCAAGTTTCACAGTGACAAAACCAGTTGGCCTCCCTTTGTAGGTCTTAACTGGATCTCAATTACAGACTGCTAAAGTGAATTCGACAAATTTAGTACCCACATTTGTCTCCATTTTTACAGACAGTTGTCCAACATCAAACCTTTATAGCCAGTTAACACTGGGCTGAACAAAGCCACTCAGTCCGTCTTGGCCAGGTTTCACAACAATGAGCAATCAAAGTCGGCAGAAGACATTTAATGTTGGCAAAGGCGTCACGGTGCTATTCTCCATGGGTTTGTTTACAGCACCCGCAACTTCCGGAAAGTTTCATCGAGTTGGCGCGTTTCATACTTAACGGCCAAATGTTAGCGCTTGCGTAAAATCAGATGCAAGTGTTTAAAATGTCGACAGAGTCCACGCCTTCAAACAAGTAGTCGTTTCTCAATAGCCGAGGGGCCAGACCCTCTGTGGGAAGCAAAGTGAAGAACACACTGTTTTTTACTGGTGAAGGGTTTATCTTGTTACACACATGGAATTGCAAAAAGCTTGCAAAAAGAGAAAGGGTTCTTCTTAAAAATGGAGGTGGTTTCACCATTATCTCAGCTGAGGCAGGTGTTTGTGTGTTGCAGGACCATAGTGGACTCCAGCTGCATCACTCTGAGACACTGGCTTTACTCCCATTAATGCTTGCAATGACGACTCTTGGAGCTTAGTCAAGAGCTGCCAGTCTCTGTTTCAGTTCTATGGATGGTGTTCCTCAGTAATGTTTATGTTGAAAAAAACTCTCAGATCGGTGGTTCCATATACAGAGATAATTTCATTTTGGATAGTTTTCAACTATGTTTAGAGTGAAATGAGCTGTTGTGACATCACCAAGTCTGCAAAATGTCACTTTTGAAGTCTTAAGAGTGACATTGAGTTGTTATAGTAATGGAGGAAGTTGATTTGCGGTCCAAGAGAGAAATTGGACCACAATACATCAACAATACATCAAATGATGTATTGTTTTTTGATTGATTCATTTTTAATGCTTGCATTTAAACAACAATCATATCCTAAGCTCATATCCTTCAAGTTTGATTTGAGTTATACCTACTTAATGACAGCATGTTAAAAAGAAAGGATCACAAATATAGTACACTGAAACTGATATTGTGTAAGTTTCTTTTCCAGCATATTGGCATCTGCTTGGGTTTAGGATTTGTTACTAAACATACCCTGATGCTAAAATGGCACGTTGATATAGCTCTTTCGGATTAGTGTTTGACAAGTTGTTTTTTTTCCAGAAAGAAAAGTAAAAGTTTTTTGCTCATTACAAATGGAGAAAAATACTTTTCAAAAAAGAAGAAGCAATAAAAGGCTTTTGCTTATTACAAACAGGCAAAAACAGTAACACTTACTCCCTATTCATAATAAGTAGTTGGACCAACCTTGGTGCAAACAATCTGGACAACTGGCCATGAGTCTTTCGCATCGCTTTGGAAGAATTTTGGAATTTGCTGACATCATTTTATTTTTTTTAGCCCCTCTGAGGATCATTTGGGCATGAATGGTCTGTATTAATACCTTACTGTCTCAGTGTTTATTACTTCAACTTTTATTACCGCTCCAAAAGTATCCACTTAGTTTTTGGAACAATTCAGTAGCAAATTTGCTGATGTGGTGATAATAGATATATAGTGCAAGTGACATTGAGCTTAAGGTGAACCGAAAGCTGGGCATTCTTCTTTCCTTTGTAATGGAGACCAGAATTTATATCATCGTCCATCTCGACCAGTCGTCTAGGTGCCAGACTAGGACAGTAGTCAAAGACTTTCAAACTACCACCACCATGTCTGCCTGCTGATATGATACTGTTTTTCTGCAATGCTGTTTGAGTTTTACACCTGATTGTTAAAAGGAATTATAAAGACTAAGGAATTAATTGTATCATCACTTTATTTAAAGTTGACAAACTGTGTGAAAAATGGGTTAGGGATGTAACATTTGAGGATATAAGACAATGAAGGTAGTTTCATCAGATCCCTGACGAGAGGAAACCTTCTTGATTTTGGCTCAGTAAAAACATATTCTGTCTGTTTATTCACTGACGCTGTAGCAAGTAGTAAACAGAAAGCACTATAAGAATGTAAAAAAGAAAAAACAAGCACTTTCACGTGGAGTATTGTAAAGATGTTTTTTCTACATATCAGTTTTACAATATATCCCACAATGTTTTCTTTCTGTTGTCCCAATTTACAGTAGACAGTTGGTCCCCACTCCCAGTGGGGGGCCAACACTTTGTTTTTAACACAATCTAAAACACTCCCACATATCTGAAGTAACTTTCAGGTAAGTGTAAAATGTGTTCCTTTTGTCTGCTACCTACTCCAACACAGCTATATCCAAGAGCAATCCAACACAACACTTGATAGATATTAAAACAGATTGATTTCTTCCCTATGCCATCCTCTTCTCTTTATTCTTTAGCATTTGACTGTATTAAGAGTGGCTATCGGTGCATCATTTTCAGCTTGTAGTGCCAGTACAAATATTCTAATATTATTGGAAGAGTTCTTTCTGGGTTTGTAATTGAACTAAGAACGGCCATAGAGTTGTTGTTAAGTCTTGTCCAAGCACCATTAACCCAGTTCACTGTTTATTTGAACACCACACTTCTGCGCTTTCAGTTTTCTGATATGTTACCACTTTTTTTTTTTTTTTGCAGTGTTTCACAAGCCAGCTGCCAAATATATATATATTTTTTTTTTTCTGGGTAATGCAGCTCTAATAATGGTTAATATATTTAGGAAGGTTTGGTGATCTCTATCTGCACCAGTTTGAACAAACCTTGCAACAGTACATTTAACTTTTCAACATCTTTTTAGAAATCTTACGTCGCAGACCAACACAAAGTAGTCCATAGCTGCGAAGTGGAAACAAAGTGATATCTGGGTTTCAATTATTATCACCAAAATCTAAAAAACAGAACGTGTCAGACATTTGTATTCAGTCTCCTGAGTTAATGCACTGTAGAAAATGACTTTTTTAGAGTATGCCTCTACCAACATTTCACATCCAGAGACAAAAGTTCTTTGTGGCTCATCTTTATGAGTTAGTCAGATTATGTTTGCTGTATCCGGTAGGTAATGATTTTTTGTATACATCTCCATCCTTTTTTTAAAAAATTTGAGGAAAAGCATTTCAACAGACTGATGCTGCCATCACTACATTTCAGGAAATTACAATGTCCTGTTCAGGTAAATGTCTAGCGTTACTTTTCTAACATAGAGAGCAATTAGTATGCAAATCGGTCAAAATAATTAACTCTGGTCATTAGAACAGAGCAACAACAGGTTTCTGTGTTTCCATCCTTGCTTGCATGCAACATTGGGTTTCTTATTACTTTTAACAGTTGTTTTCTTTTTTTAAATCTTCTGTAAAGACCAGATTTTTGGAGTCCACAATTAAAACTTGTCATGTCAATGGATTCTTCCGCCTTAGCTGTGTGTCCTACCAGAGTTCTACTTCTTTCTCCTCGTTCTTGCATTAGTTCAGGTCACTTTTCTTCCCTGCAACTTTCCTGGGCTTTGATCATTTTAAATTTAGCATGCTTTGACAGCTGTGAGAGCTGCTTGACTTTGTCCTAAGGATTGTTGAGTGGGTGTGCATGTGTGTAATGCATGGGTTAAGATTTTAATGATCACGTACGCCTTCTGCCCATTTCAATCAAGTAGCCTTCTCCTTTAGACTCCCCCTGCCCCCACTTTCTTTTTATAAATGCCTACCCTTGAAAATATGTTTACTTAAACCTGAGCGACAAGAGCAGGCAAAACAGCAAAGATTGCATTTACCCCCAGAGGCTACATCAATTGGCTATTGTCAAAGTCAAAGTAGATTTTATGTAAAACTCCAAATCCAGGTTGTTCGTATTGACCAAACGACAAAGTGCGTGTTCATTTTTCCTCAATCCAATTAGAAATCTTGTGGGTTTTTGACAGCTCATTTATATTTGTAAGTGAGTGCCCGACGCTGCATGTGTAATTGTGCACCGTGTGGGGAATGGTGTTACCTGGGTTTGTATAGGAACACAAACAGAATTGATTTAAATCTAAGATTAATATGGTGGAACACTGCGATAGGCAACTGATTGCTTTTTATGATCAAATAAAGTCAATGCTGATTCATGCAGAGCTCAAAGTGGAAAACATTGATTTTATTTTCCTCCCCTCTCATCTTTTTAAATCAGTGGTTTGTTAAATCTTTTTTCACTTCCTTTCAGTTCGCATTCCAAGCCTTCATTATTCTTACGGATCTCACAGTTCTTTAACACTCTCCGAGATGAAAGAGCTGCTCTTGATGCAGAAGAACATCTTAAATTGCCCTACATAACTTTTGCCTTCTTGGCCAGGAAATGCCTTAGCACAGTATGTCATAGCACAAATCTGCATTGAAACGGTAAGACAAGCACGGCTCTATTATTAAAAGCTTCACTTTGAGGAAACTCTCCTGTAGTGCATGTTCTAGACATAACAGGATGCACATTTTGACAGGGGGATTGCATGACTTGTGAAAGTAGTTTGACAGGAAAGAGGGTAATGAGAGAGGGGGAAGACATGAAGCAAATGTCGGCAGGCTGGGAATTGAACCTACGACCACCACCATGAGGACTAATACCTCCATATGTGGGGTGTGCTTTGCCCGTGCACCACCACAGCACCCAGGCACTGCACTTTTGTCATTTAGTATAACAATTTATTTCAACTTAAATATTTAGAGCCAATTCACTCAAAAAGTAATCCGAGGGCAGTAGAGTCAGAAAGTTGTTCCTAATGAAATCAGCTAATTGCGCTGAATCTTTGCTTTGATGCAATCCCATAAGATGAGCACGGCCTATCAAACCTATCAGTGATAAATTGACAAGTTAGGAAAAACTGACAAAAATAATACATCTAGCAGTATTAGTGCAATAAAGAAAAACAAACAAACCAAAACAATAGCATTAGACCGGAAAAAAAGAAACACTAAAACAAAGAGAAAACACAACCTTATGGGATTCAAACTGAGATCAAGTCAATTTATCAAAAAAAAAGTAAGCTACACTCTGATATGCCCTCAAAACTCAGGGTCTACAGATGCCACTGTAAAAATCTAGTACAATCTATGCTGTGATTTTGACCTGGGCAGCATGGTAAGCATCTGCCTGGATGGTCTCAGGACTCTTCTGGGGTTACACAGGTTGAATGGTTTGGTTAAATAATTGAGTGCCAAACCATCAAAACCTTTTCAGGCAAATTTTCAGGAAACGGCTTGTCTTGTGTCTAGCTGCCTTGTTAAATCAAGCCCCGGCAGCAATAAATGGCAGTTTGGTCTTCACTCAAAAGGTTGTTTTCCGTGCTTTGTCAACATGCTGTCTCTCTGTTCAGTCAGTCAGTCTGTCAGTCAGTCTTTCAGGTGAAAGATGTTTGGCTGAGAACAAGACATAAGTGCTGGTGACAGTGATGGAGTGAAAAGGTCAAATATGACACATCGGTTATGGAGAGGGAACACAAAGGGCACTTTGATATTTCTGGCCAAATTCTATATGCTGCATTGTAATTATTACAGGAAAGGAGAAAATATTTCTCACTTTATATGTTCAACTTTACATTTACTTTTGCCTTTTCTTATATTATTCCAGTAACAATGATCCGATTCCGAAGGGTTGCTTAAGTTCATGAGTGGACTAATGACTGCTAAGTGCAAAGCAGACGATGGAGGAAATTATAATTTGCTGCTGTTAATGCATACATCCTGCTTGCTGCCAGAGTCAGACGACCCTAAAGTCTGATGATGTTGTTCAGCCTACTGCTGTCAGGTCAGCAGAGTTCACTTACCCTGTCCAGCTCTGTGTCCTCTAAGTGGGTTGACATGTGCCATTTTTGGCCTCTGCCTTCCACATTTCCATTTATAAAGTCCAGATAAAGTAATTTAAGAAAAAAAATTAACAACCCTAATTAAAGAATGATGAATCAGAGGGGAGAGGGTGCAAAGTGTGAAAAGACTAACTGCCTTAATCTAAGCTTTTTAGAAGTCAGTCCCTGTAGGAACTGTAAATAAGGTGCCACACTTTAATGTTTTTGGTAAATTTGACCAAAGTCAGTATACATATAAATATGTTTTGTATTCAAACCCATGTTCAAACATAAACATGCATTTTTTTTAACATATTTTTATATATTTTGCTAATTAGTCAGATAAGAACATAATGTCTCTATTGCATAGGTTTAATTCATTAACTAAGCCACAGATGGAAACACTAAGACAAACCCTAATCAGCGACTTTGTTAGGTTTTTCCTCAAAGATTTTGGCCCATATTGACACAATACCATTGTACAGTTGCTGCAGGTTTGTTGGCTGAACAGACGAATTGTCCTTATGGTACATTTACCTCATTATCATGTTCAAGAGACCAGTTTGAAGTTTTTCTAGCACCACAGTGCTTTATTTTGCTGGATGTAGCCATCATACAATGGGTTTAATGTGGTCATAGAGAGATGAACAGGATATTCAAGTAGGCTGTGGCATCTAAATTATTTTGGTCCCAAATAGTTTCAAAATAAGCTGAGATAATACCCCTCTACCCCACTTTTCTTCTGCTCTAGCCCCTTTGCTTCAACATGAGACATGTTGCACACAGATGCTATTGTTTAAGTTGTACGGAGTGGTTATTTTAGATACAGGAGAATTTCTGCCATCTAAAATCAGACGCCCATTCTTACAAGACTTCGTACTTCAAGTTAATTTCACTCCTACAATTGCCATTCACTGTATATTTTCTCTTTTTTGAACCTTCTGAGTTAATGTCTACAAATGTTGAACATGGAAATTTCCGCAGAACAACAGCTTCCAGACCAGTCAGTCTGGCATCAACTACAAAGCTGTTGTAATTTTAATTAATCCCCCTATCCACCCCTTCACTCTGATGCTTAATTTAAACTATAGCACATCCTCGTCATCACGTCGCAATGCCTAAATGAAGAGTAATTGGCTGAATTTCCATTTGTGTTAACAAGCAATTGGACAAAGTCTTATAAGAATAATCATAAAATAATGATGGTATGGAACATGTGTGTATATCCTAACAAACTGAGCCAAGCTTGTTATAGCGCCCTGCTCTAGCCTAGTGTCCTCATTAGATGGAATACCCTTAGGGTATTTGTGTAAAGGTATAGAGTCAAGTCATGTACAGCACCTGTCAGAGTCTGTGGATGACTGAGTGTCTGTTTGTAAATTTCTAACTTCATCAAACTGGCCTCGAGGCTGGCCACTATTCATCTCCTGGAATGATAAGTACTACGACTTAATGCATTTGGATAGAAATGCAGCCTTAGACAAAAAAAATGTGAAAAGACGAAATATAAGAATTTGTCAATAGAACTTGAGGCTAAAATTAATTTATTCAGGTTCTGACAATTAGTATTCTTCAGTGGCGAGTCATCGGGGCCTTCAAGGTATTCTTAAAAAGGAATTTATAGTGTAAAATGAACTCTGTGAGGAGGTTTTGTTTGCTCCCTGCACATATGTATCCATGCTGCACTGACAAATTGTTGCAGATGAGATTGTATAACATGAAGGAATCACCTAGAGTTAGGGACATGAGAGTGAGGTCACTAATCCAGCACCTTGTGACCAGGTCAGGCTAAAAAATGTTGACCTGTTTTATGTGTCAAGAACTGAATCCAAACAGCCAATCCTCTGGGCTCTAAACATAAAATTCACAAAATTTGGTCTTTACTTGGTTCTTAGAAACCTGCCTCCATTTTTTGATGATCCAGTATGTGGCACCGTATCCCAAATGAATGGAGATAATTTAGCGACACACACAATTCATGGTTTTAATGAATCGTTCAGCAGTCTATATATTAAATAGAATAAAGTGACCAAGTTGTCTTCAGTAAAGACGGTCCTGCAGTGAAGACAATTTTTTAAATGCATTATAAATCTCTTAAGGAAAACCCAGAGCTAACATAATTATATGGTTTGAAGAAAAAAATATCTTTACCGAATATTTTTAGATATTTTCATGTTTCTAACAACTACTCCTCTGATAAAATACTTGATCTCCTAGAGTATTCAAAAAGCAACACTTTTTACTCAAAACTTCACATAAGAACAAGATGTACTTTCCAGGATTTATATTTTGATTATGGATATTTAGAAAGAAAAAAAAACATTCCACAAAAGTTATTTTGGAGAGTGCTGGAAATGATATAGGGTTGAATTCTGTTCAGCCATTGTGACTTGATAAAAACATTCCACTTTTGTTTGGGAACATTATTTCTGCAGGAAACAAAAACTGGCATGTTACTATTAGTAGAAATAATAAACACTGTATTTTCTCCTATCCTCACTATGGGAATGTTTGAAGCATTTGATTGTTGAGCATCACAGACTCTTTCAATTTTTATATCCACACTGAAATTTGATTCCCAAGTGTCATTTTATGATCCACTATCCATCTGCTATTAGGAAAATAGGTCCATATACTTTTACATGGGACCTGGTTTGAAGCTAGACAAAAATGTCTAAAGATTATTTAAAATACTTTAAAAATGTAACAAAATGACTTGCTGAAAAGCACCAGATGGCAATAGATTAACATTGGCAAACAATAACTATTAAACAAAATTAGCATGGCCCTCTCAAATCATTTTCACCTGGTAATGAAGATACGGTCAATAAGGAAATGCTGCAAACAAGTTCATCAGGACGTGTTTGTTCAACAAGCGGTGCAGGATTTGATGGTGTTGAACACAGACCAGGACTTGTTGTTTTATAGCACAATGCAAGACGAAATGCCAGTGTTTTATCATATAAGTGCACTTTTAGTTGACAATATTTGATTTTTATCGGAGCAGCTATTCACAGAATAGTGAATAGTAGTGTATTTATTATTCTTGGACTAGTGTCAATTTAACCCTGTTTTATGAGTTAAAAATGAACTCTGGTAAAGTGTTAAAAGTTTAGCTACTTTGATCATGCTCATTTAACTGCGAAAAGTGTGGCTCTATATAAGCCCTGAAAAGGTGTTAAAATAAAACTCTGTGGGAATTAAATTAACACTGGGCTATTTACTGTGTATCTATTATGCTCATCAGATGTTAAATAAAACAGAAACTGTTAATTTGTTCAACGCACCTGAAACAGGTATACAATCATAATAAATACATATGATTATTGTTAAAAGGTTCAACAAGTGAAACATTATCCAGGTTACACACAGTCTGATGGTTCCAAGCCTTAATTTCTGTTAATTATGATAACTAATACAAAAGCACGTTTAATACATAAATGTAGGGTTAATGTAAAATTCGCTTATTTCCTCCTTATAGGTTGCTATTTTCAAAAAGGTGCTTAAGCTGACTAACACGCCTGATCAAAATGTATATTCAAATCTCCTGAATATGACTTTAAATGTAGATAGATATCATAAATATTTGTGAAACTAGGTAGAACTGGACAGAACACTGGCCACAACATAGAAATTAAGTATGTGATTCATGTCATGGATTGTTCTGACGCAAGTGAAATACACGCTCCATCTGGGCTTCTGTAAGATCCAGACAGGTTTGAGGCGAATTAACAGCAATCGTTCACAATTGGCTATATTGAACAATCAAACAAATTCAGTTAGAAATGAATAGGCACTGACGGCATCAAAATCACACTTTCTGAAACAAATGAATTATTGACATATTTATCAAAATAGAAAGGATTTCAATTGTCATTTTAGCATTTGTGGTTGTAGCGCGTCTTGGTAAACCGGGTTGTTCTAATGTGGCTTATAAATATATTAACTTGTGTTTAATTACAGGTTGTTTTTCATGCGGACTCTGCTATTAATAAGTTGTGACTTGGTCTTCTAAGCATTAATTACTAATATCTCCATGGAATCTGCTTAGATCAGTGGTTCTTAACCTGGGTTCGATCGAACCCCAGGGGTTCGATGAGTCGGTCTCAGGGGTTCGGTGGCGCCTCTGCCGCGGAGGTAAAGACACTCTTGTGTAAATGTTGTGATGAAAGAGCTCCACTCTCACCATGTATATCAACTTGTGTCTTTAATTACTTCAGCGCCTCTCACATCCATCCATTTTCTTCCACTTATCCAGGGTGGGGTCGCGGGGGCAGCAGCTTCAGAAGGGAGGCCCAAACTTCCCTCTCCCCAGCCACTTCTTCCAGCTCCTCCGGGGGAACCCCAAGGCGTTCCCAGGCCAGCCGAGAGACATAGTCCTGGGTCTTCCTCGGGGCCTCCTCCTGGTGGGACGTGCCCGGAACACCTCACCAGGGAGGCGTCCAGGAGGCATCCTGACCAGATGCCCGAGCCACCTCAACTGGCTCCTCTCGACATGGAGGAGCAGCGGCTCTACTTTGAGTCCCTCCTGGATGACCGAGCTTCTGTCTCTAAGGGAGAGCCCAGCCACCCTGCGGAGGAAACCTATTTCGGCCGCTTGTATCCGTGATCTCATTCTTTCGGTCATGACTCAAAGCTCATGACCATAGATGAGGGTGGGAATGAAGATCGACCGGTAAATCGAGAGCTTCGCTTTTTGACTCAGCTCTCTCTTCACCACGACGGACTGGTACACCGCCCGCTTCACGGCAGACGCTGTCCCTGTCATTCTCCCCCACCCTTCTCCCCTCATTCGTGAACAAGATCCCCAGATACTTAAACACAACTAATATAATTACATTACTAAATCAGAATACCGCAAAGTCTTTATTATTTATTATTAATTTTTCATTATCTTAAGAATGTAGAGCTAATTAAATAATCTTAACGAGACCTTACAGTTGTTCCAGTTTCTCTCGATGGCCAACCTGTTGAAATTGTGGCAAATTTTAAATACCTTTGGTCGTTCCTGGACAGTCAGCTCAACTTTGCTGAAATCACTGAAGAACTGTTCTGAGACTCTACCTTTTAAGAAGACTTAGTGATCTTGGGGTAACCCAACTAGAATTTTGGGGGAAAAAAACATATTTTATTTATCACTAAAGAAGGGTTCTGTGGGTGTGCATATGAAACTGGTGGGTTTGGTACCTCAAAAAAGGTTAAGAACCACTGGCTTAGATATAATACACAGTAGGAAACCTACTCTGGTATGCGGTCAGTGAGGGAGGGCTGGGTGTTGGGACTCTGCAGGCATATCAGGTAGTTTAGCTAAAGATGTCACAAATGTAAGGGGAAAGGTTTTCTAATCCTGTTGGGTGTCTATGATAGAGCAAAGAGACTTATTTTAAAAGTCATCCTCAGAGGTTTAGGCTGCTTGTGTAGCATAATCTTACGAAGAGTTTACTCTGCTACCGTTTCTTGGGGTGTAAATGTGGGACTAGTTTGCACTATATTGGACAAGCAGTGCTGTAACTGACGGGTATCTTACTGTGACATGTTGCAAACAAAACTGAGAAACCATGTCAAAGCTACAGTGCCTCCGGGGAATGGGTGGGATAAGGTTCTCTCCCCCCCTCCCACATTGCCAGGTCAGGTCGCTTTGGTATTGGTCTTATGTCAACATGTCATCTTAAGTTCCCCCTCACTCAAGACATGTTCACCTAATTAAAACCCCTTTCCTTGTGCCCTCAGGGAGAAATAGGGAGGTGGATGCAGAGAAAGCAATGGAGAACAAGTGAAGAAGATACATCGGCAGCTTGTCAGAGACCGTGGCAAAGCAAAAGGATGGACTGGAAAATCGAGGTTGGAAGAAGAGAATTTAGCAAGGCCAAAGGCAGAAGTAAATGACAGTGAGGGCATGGCTGCAGTAAAAATACATTCTTTTGCAATTTTGCCAACCTTGAAATTGGAATGAGTGTGGAGAAACACAAAGCGCTCTCATAAATTTTTATTTTTTCTTATCATATTTTCATCAAATTTCCAAATACAACATTACAAATAAAACATGGACAAATTAGTGACCAGCTGATTTATGTATGTGTGGACAGACAAAAGAATGGTAATGAAAGAATAAGTGGTGAGAAAAAAGGACACAAAGTATGACAGAGAGAGACAAACTGGGTGAATTGATTGATAAATAGGCAAATGGAAATGGACAGAGTTAATGACAG
This sequence comes from Micropoecilia bifurca, assembly GCA_903067075.1. Classification (NCBI taxonomy): domain Eukaryota; kingdom Metazoa; phylum Chordata; class Actinopteri; order Cyprinodontiformes; family Poeciliidae; genus Micropoecilia; species Micropoecilia bifurca. The sequence continues at coordinate 10,726 of CAEGAF010188230.1, read as the reverse complement.
ATGGGTGAGACAAATGGACAGATGAAAAGAATCATAGACAAATGGACATAGTGATGGATGGATGGATGGATGGAAGACAAACAAATAGATGCCTGTTTTGACAAATCATTATCTGGTAGAACTTTTAGACATTTGGAAAAACCCTGAAAAGTAAAAGGTTTGAAGTGATCTATTTGTGAACAAACACTAAATAAAATAGAGAACATGTGGATGGAGATTGTGATGATTAGGAATAGAAGATAAACCTCTGTGCTCCTTTGTATATTAACAGCTCTTTTTATAGCTACACGAGTAAACAGAACATTGCTGCAACACAGACGAAAGGGTGGGACATAACTGCTTCTTGTAATATAATTGCTTAAACATTAACAACTTAATTCTGCCTCTAAATCTCTCTTCTTCTTTTTTTTACCTTTCCTCTTGCCAAAATCTGCTATAAATGGATTCTTCATTTGTTATGACTGCAAATGAAGCCGCACGAGTATACAGAAAATACCCCATGACTGGTTGTTCGGATAGGTTGCCATGGTGAAGACAGTGATTAAAGCTATTAAAGCTGCAGGCATAGGGTTAAATGGGAGCTCTGACTGCTCCTGCTGTCACATATTAAAGTGGAAAAAAGAAAGAAACACAGAGTATGCAAGAATGGTAAAGAAATAAAATGATGCGACTAGAAAAAAAAGCAGCTTGAGCAAAAAAAAAAAAAAAAGGGTGAAGTGTGGGTGAGATAAATGTGATTAGCTGTGCTCAAAGCAAGGCATGATCCTACCTCGCTCTTAATTGATTTCTTTTTTACGGAAGATGAAATAGAAGGTTATGGTACTCCAACAATAACTTACCTATTCAGGCTCAGACAGGGGGGCCTTTATCACACTACAAAAGACAGGGCTCGTTCATCATTACTGTGTGACATGTAGCACTGGAGCTTATGCTGTGAAACAGGAAGTGTGTGTGTGAGCATGTGTAATAACCATCTGTGTGATATCATGAGAAAGAAAAGGAGAAAATGCTTTTCTACTGTGCATGTTTTAATCTGGTGTTTCAGCAGAGTGACATGTTAATTTAACCTCCTACAGGCTCTGCTGTCTGGGATACGATGATGCAAGGCAGGCTTCTCTTAATCAGGATAATGTCATTTTCTTTCTTTCTTCAGTGTTTCAGTGGCAGCCGTACTGTAATAATTTTGCATAATGCTATTAACAAAATGATTTCGAGGGAAGGGGGGGAGAGTAAATATGACACCATGACTAACAAATATCACACCAAATCACAACTGACAGCTGAAGTTGAAAGATAGTTTTCTCTAAATCGCATTGCATTTCAAAAGAGAAATCACCATGTAATACATGATTTGAATTCGTCCTCAGCCATTTTGTTCACACAGTTGTATTTTTGCACAGCTGCTCTACCGACTGACATGTGGACAGAACGAGAATTAACATTTGTATTTGGTTATGTGAAAACATGTGTTTTGAAAGTGAAAGTTTATTATTTTAGAATGTAAATAAAATGTTTATCAATGACTGGAAATGTACTCATACAGTTTGGGTTATTGGAGAATGTTGTTTTGTCTAAGCCACACAGCTCACCCCACTTCACCCGTACAGCCAACTGTCAATGCTGTAAATGCCCATTGTCTTCCAGTCCACATGTTGTCAGCTTGATCTCTTTTATGTTAGAAAGTCAACAGAATTTGCTGTGTGGAATCATCTGACGCAGCTCTCTGTGATTTGCCAATAGACTGTAGACTTATCTCCATGCCATTTGGGGAAGAGAAGGACAAATTCCTGTTGTTCTGTCGTTCCTGTAAATAAATGATAAATTGTGTAAATGTTTTGTGTTTTGTTTTTTTTGCAGAGAGATTTTCTAAAACTGTCAAGAACTTTAAGGCAGCTAAATTAGGATTAGCCAGAGGCTACAGGCAAATGGATTTGGGCCAATGCTATCCAGTGTAGATATAAAAACTATGTCTTTAATATTGCATAGTTAAGTCACACAGAGCAGTGATGGTATTTTTACAGCATGCTCACAAACATTGTGCATTATCACAGCAAACCTTACCAGAAAGGATGACTATTGGCATTGTTTTTTGCTGTAGGTCTAAATGACGGGACTGTAAAGAGAACTATGGCTATAAGTAGGAAAATCAGTCGTCCAACTCCACGTCAGCTAACCCAAAACTGTACTCAAGTCAGAGTATCACTATTACGACATATTTTACAAAATTAAGATGTATGCATCCAAGGAATTATTTGAGTAAAACTTTATTTTGTAAAAAAGCTACTTGAGTATTGAGTAGCTTTGTGATCAGTAACCGACCAGGACATCTGATTTAATATTCCAGTATAACCTCAGAACAGACAAAAAATATAGTAATATAGCAAAGCTTGGCATTGTAAAAACTAGGAGGAAAATCATAAAGAGAAATAAATAGCATGTTTACCAAATAAATTAAAACTTCCAAATATGTATTTTCCAATATAACATTTTTAAACTACTACAGTAGGCAATGTATGTGTGTGTTAGAACAAGGTAAAGTACCTACAGTGTCAATACATGGTGTTTATAGTATCTTACTGACATTCATGTGTCTCAGCGGATAGAAACTAACAGCAGAGCAGCAAAGCTTATGTTCAAAAATGGGCTCTTACTTTAACTTAAACTGTAGATGCTGCATTTTAGGTCGAAATTGGTTCTTCATTAGTGAAGTTGCTTGAAGTGGCCTGAGTAACCAGAAATTTTACTCAAGTAAGAGTAGTGATACTTTGGAGCAAGATTGCTAAGTTTTACTGCAAAAATAAAAAATATAAAAATTCTCTAAATATTCTGGAAATATAAAAGAAAAGACTCTTAAGCCTAAATTTGTAACTACATAAAATCTATACATGAGTCATTTCTAACTTTACAATCAAACCAAATTAAATTATATTAACATTATCTCAAAGTTGTGAAATTGGCAGATATTTTTTTACATTTTTCAAAAAATAACGCAATCAAAATTATTGATCAAGTCCTTGAGGTCTACCTCTAGTCAACTGGTTTTCAATGGGCAACATTGCAAGACTCCAAATGTCTGTCTTGAGGAATATTAGACTATTAAGTCACAGACGATGTAGAAAATGTACGTAAAGCAATATAGGCTTCTCAAAAAATACTTTTGTATTTTGTTATTTTAATTAGGAGACTAAGTCTTTGTGTATGTCAAATGACAACTTGAGGACAAATTCAAATACCTCTGTAGTAAAGTTGTACAACAGTGATTCAGATCCAGCTTAAAGTAACCGTACAAAAAATAAAGAATGTTATCATTGTTGAAAGGATATGTGTCCTTAGCTTGTAAGATTATTTCCTAAATGTGTTGCGTAAAGAATTTAATTCAAAAGAAGTGGAGGTAAAAATTCTGTCATTTTATTTTTCATATTTCAAAGGCATGTTTTTACTTTAACTGACAGCATTTGTGTAGATTCGAAAGCGGAGAATGACAGAAATTACAGAAGCCTCAACACTAGATCCACTCTAAAATCTAGTGTTCTCTGTAGTAAAGGGGAAAATTCAAAGGTAAGTATTTTCACATTTACTTTTTTCTCTCTTTTCTTTCACACGGCTCAATGAATCCATGGTCACTTTTAAAGCCCTGCAAGGCTGCTGCTTTTTCAATAAACTCTTGATTTTCTTTAAGCACAGGGACATCTGATGAAACCATAAATCACTTAAATGAAGGTCGTATATGTTATAATTTTGGCTGTATTTGCATGAGGAATGATGAGTAAGAAAAACAGCTGGAAGTGGCAAAATATTTTCTTGTCCTTCAGGCTGCAACACATGACTTCCCTCTCCGCTAGCACACTACCTAGAAGTTAGAGTAGAATAGAAATATCTTTTATTGGACCACAGTAGCAAAATTCAGGCGTCACAGCAGCAGTCTATAGTCACTGTTCGTAAAAAAAAAAATGAGTAAAGTGTTTTTGCTGCTTCCGTTGAATGAACCCGCACTTCTACGATCTCAGATCGTTACAAAAAAAGGTGTAAAGGGAACTGCACAACGGTGTTTGTGGGCGTGCGAGTGTCCATGTGGTTCTTTTTTCTACTGCAGACACAGAAAGAGACAGTGAGATAGGAGATGTACTGCTGAATGCAGGAGTTGTTGATTGTGTGTGAGAGCTTCGAGAAAGGGTGCAGAGACTATCTATCCGCATCATTCACTCTAAAAGCCTGGAGAAATGGAAAGGATGGATGGGAGGACAAGTAGAAGTCAATAAAGAGGTGGTTGGGATGGAGAGACAGGAGATGAGAGTAGTTTCATGTGAGAATGACTTAGAGTTATCTCAGGGAGGGCAAAGGTGGGGCAGACTGAAAGAATACAGGAGTGACAATAAAGAAAGCAAGGAACCCAGGGATAAAATACTAAAAGCCTGATTACAAAAACTTCATGCCCCAAGACAAGTGGGGAACATGATGAGACTTAAAAATGAGAGGACAATGGTACGTTAAATTTTTCAAGCTAGATTATTTATATTTAACAAAACTACTGCTTTCATTCTGTTGTGACAGAAGTTGGGTAGTTTTGCCCAAACAATGGGCATAAATTGTTTAGTATGTTGGGTTAGAGAACAGACTAGAAGAAGCCTCATTATTTCTCACAGACTTCTCTTCTGAGCTGAACATCCTTGTGAGACTTCATCGAGCCTCTTCCACGGGATGGAAATAAGAAATGATGAGGTAAAGTTAAGCTTTGTAATGATGTAACGTCAGTGCACCTTTATTTCAAACTAAGGAGTGGCTTTGTTTCGTTTGGGACAATGGAAATCCAAAGTTTGAATCAATGAATTGGTCATACATTTGTTGCCAAATGTTTTAATATGTACTCAGACCCAGGATCTATCTCATTTCTACAAACTTTCATGGCTGGACATTTACCTACTGATCATACGTGTGTGTAATTATTTGAAGAGATGAATGCAGCACATTAGAGGGTTTGAAAATGGTACCTATAAAGATGAACCAGAGTATGAGAAGGCCAGGATCCATTGAGTGTATGTAGATATCTAGTATCAGAGGCTGGACTGCGGGTGGATCACTTTACACATACCTCTCATCTGAGTGCATGAACAAAAAAAGGTAACCATTTTAAGCTGAAAATTCTCACATTGAACAATTCTTTTGGCTTCAAAGAAGTGAAATATTAATATATAATACATCTTTATGATGAAATGGAGATATATAGTAAGCCAAAAGAAAAAAAACAGCATTTCTTCCTACTAACCAACCTCCCTGAACTAATGTCCCATGTTGAAAGGGTTGAGCTTTACGTGGCAGGAAGTCAAAAGTGTCTTGCATTTGAGAAAGTCTTTGCACACGCCTCACAAACCCAGGTTTAACGTTTAATAATGAATGGCATGCTTTCTATCTTGGCCAGAAGAAAAATCAAGTCTTGCAGACGTACAGTTCATTCCTCTTGACTCCGATTGGAAGTGCCTGTAAGGAGAAGAAAGCAACACCACCACATATGCCCACTCCACTCGCTAATCGTGGCTGATATTTATAAAGGTACAACAACCATCTACCGGCTCGTGAGTCGTGTCTGTATCAAGCGGAGAACACAGCTAACCAAGGGGGAGGGAGGAAAAAAAAGGGAAAAAAAGCATATTTAAGCCACTAAGCCAAAGGAAAGCACTGCACGCATTATCCATCTGCTAAAATGCACCAAAGGTTGATCCACCCAGAAAGGGCCTACGGGTGGGTCAGAGGTCTGAGAGCAAATCCTCACATTTATGCTGCGCTAAATGAAGCATTATGCAATTTTTGGCGTAGCTAACTAAGGGCTTTTACTGAACATCTTGTCCTGACAATAATCCTGCCAACAGAAACTAGGCAGGGAGAAAAGCAGAGTCTGACCCCCAAACCATGCAAACTCTCATGGGCTTTCACATGCACAAGTACAAACAAATACGTATTTCCACTATAGATATGTTGAATAAGAATTGATTGAGTTTGCAAATATCAACATGAGAATAAATTCATGATATTACAAGAATAAAGACCTAATATTGCCAGAATAGTGTCCTATTGCACGGATCCCTCCGTCAGTGCAGCATGGCACGATGCAGGAATACCCTAAAACAATGGATACAACAGTTGGAGCAAATGTCCTTAGCATATCTGGGAGATGAGGCTCGATTCCAGTGTCTGTCCCACACCTCATAAATCCCTTCCAGCTCTTGCATTAGCCTTGGTTCAACCTCCTCTCAAGACTGTGGTTATCCTAGTTGATCTTTTATGGTGTTTGACTTTTTTTCTTCCTCTCAACTTTTCGCTACAATTCCCAGATATAGGAATCTGTAAACTTTCATTTTCCTTGGCAATGTTCTTCTGTGTGTTAGAATGACTGTCTGCTGGAAAACTGGCAATATTGTGATTATCATAATATTGTGTATTTTTAAAATGTCTCTTGTAGTCATTTTAAGTAATATTTAAATGTTCAAAAAACACATGATTTTAATTAACTCACCAGTGAAATCTGTTTTTTTTCTAATTGCATTATGTTCTAATCTAATGAAATGTACTTGCAAGTTAATGTGCTTTGTTTTTCACATGTTTAATACAAATTTCCCAGCAGAATTTATGTGCACTTGTTTCTTAAACAACCTGACAATGTGCAAAAAAATCATTACTTTTTCCTTTATCACTATCTTATTCATTTGCATGTTTCAGCTCAACTGCAATGAACTCCCAGAAAGTAAATAATACATTTTGCATGTAGCGCATTACTCCTTTTTCATTAATGTAAATCCCCATGTTGCAACAACCAGGGGAAACTGGTGTGTTAATGGATAATAAATCTATATTTAAGGATATAGGCAAGAGGAAATCCAATTTATGTCAAGGCTCTCTAGCAGATCCCCACTTTTATCCCCATACGCGCCTGGCTGCAGGAGTAATCGGCTTTGTGTAATAAAATGATGATGATGACTTTATCTGACATTTGTAGAAGGAGGAGTTCCAGATTTCTGTAGGTCTATATTATCAGCCTCTATCCAGTGAAATAATCCTCTGACAGAGTGAGACAGAGTGATTTTTTTTTCTACAGGGGAGTAAACACAAGGGTTATATTGAGGTGAGCAGAAGCAGTGTGTTTGCAGAGAGTCGTGTTTGCTTTGTGTGTTTTTCTTTCTGTGTGCAACGCGTGCGCAAGGCTTACATGCTCCCACCATGTACTCGGAGATCCTTTGCCTTACCTCTCTCACCTGCGATGTGGAGGAGGATGATTACATACCAGTAAGGTCAGATTTATCTCCATGGAGATGCCCGAAGGAACACTGATACAAGAGATACATGGAGAATGGCGCTCCATTACCTGTAGCAGCGAGACAGCACAGACAGACAGCTGAAATAGATAATGAGATGTAACTAGATAGCTGTGAGAATTGTCCCGTAAAGCTGCGCTTCCAGATGAAACTCGGCTGAATTCGGGCTAATGATCAGATTACAGCCAATCACATTCTTCTATCTCAGTCACTTCAAAACATGTCGGGTCTCTACCCGTGACATCCATTTACTCGTGCTCCAAATCCTCCGGTTCTCCTATTTTGCTTGATTTCATGCAATTGGCTTTCTCTTGTGTTTTCACAAGAGCTACATTCAATTAGCGTTTCCTGCGAGTTAAGTGGCCCTTCGGGGTTAAGGTCTGTCATGTCAGATGGATCTGTTTGTGTGAAGAAACAGGAACACCAGGCAGTCTGCTGTTGGTGAGAAAGAGATGCCTCGAAACCCATCAAGTGAGCTTTTCGCAAGACCTACATTGCTTGGAGTAATTGGATTGGATCTCAGAGAACTTCAAGTCTAATTCAAAAAAGAAGAGACCAGCTATCATTCGTAGTCTATTCTAGAGCTGTGCTACGTATAATTCCCAAAGCCTAATGCTATGCTTATTTTGTCCAAAAGCAATGCAAAGTCCTCAATAGTAACCCTGATACCTCGTGAATTCCTTACTTTTTAATTATAATGGACGATATCCTGCTTTCACATAACGTCCCTCCACAATTCCCTTTCTACACACCTTATAATGCAGTAAAATTGTTTTGCCAAAATATGAGGTTAGAAAGAGTTTGGTAATACCTTAAGAAAATACAAATCAATGTTTAGCTGTACTAGCGTTCCTTAGATTGTTAATTATACTCTTCTGTTTTAACTAAACTTATTCAGTAGCATACCCCTCATAAGAGTTTATTTGTCATCTCTGTTGCCTTTCGACAAAATCTTATTTTTTTTCCACTTTGCTAATATCCTGATAATGTCTGGTTGTAATATTTTTTAAAGTATTCAAATAAATCACAAATTTAACTCTTGGATCTTCCTTTCTTCCAGCCTTTACTAGATATCATGAACATGGGACCCTCACTGCTTTTTGCTCTCTCTTAGTTTAAACAATTTACAGCATCTTGCAACCTGGTTCGGCACAAATAATGGTTAAACAGAGAAACAGTCCACAAGAGGCTTAGAGGCAACTGCTGCCCTTGTAAAAAGACACAGGATATTGTGAGATACTGAAGACAGATGCAAGAGTTAGAGAAATGGAAGTGGGAGGTTTAGATTAAAGCTCAACAGTTTATAAAATTCTTTGAACTTCTGCATGTCTTAGCAAGTCACTTATTTCTCTGGTGACTGCCAAGGTAATGTGAACAACCCCCCCCCCTCCCCCCGTAGAAGCAACACAACAGTAGCAACCCATTCGCAGTCTGCAGAGTTGGTGTCAGAGTCACCTGCGATTTCATGAAATGTTTGATGGGGACCAAAATGCTGTGGAAAAATAAAGATGTAGTGCCAGCTTTATTGGTACCCTTGGTAAGGATGTTTAAAAAGCACTAAAACAAAATCTTCTGTCGCAGCAGCAGCATCTTTCTTTATTTCCCAGTGAAGAATTTTCAATTATCCAGAGTGTGACTATGCCGCACAAATAAACGTACCTTTCATTGCCGTGATTGAAATAATATCCCTACAACAAAGGTGAGATATGTGCTGTAACCCTAACCTTCCTTTTATCGCTCGAGGCTCATCAAAGCAAATAAGTCACAGATTTGAGCTCCTTTATGGGTCAAGTAGGCCACTGTGACGGAGGGGACCTTTTTCTTCTCTTTAGAAAAAAAATCCTGTTTCCTTATTTTTAACTGTGAGGTGTAAGAAATAACAGATGTTGAAGAAAAAGTCTAATCTTGCTGTAATAAACTTTTCTCTGTTCAGTCCACATTCAAACCTACAGATATAAAAATAGGGATTGACCCATTTAGTGGTAAATATGCATACATATCTTCAAGAAAAAAAAGGGGAAAAGGTTTTAGGTTTCAGTTGTTTTTCTCATATCTCTCTTTCCTACGTATTTTATTCATGACATTTTCTGTCCATTTACCCTGCCCACGAGGGTAAACCAAGGTAAAGCTGCTCACTTATTCAATTAACACTGATCAGGAGGCATTATAAAGAGGTTCCCCGGCTGATTTTCCTCCCGATACCATGGCGTCAGGGCACTACGAAGAGGCAAAGGCTGCAGCTTGTGGTCTACTTACTAGGTCAAATCAGGGTAGCCAGAAAGCCGAGTTCAGGCCGGGACTGTAATTAGGCATGTGAAACCCTGCCAAGTGTCATCTTCAGAAGAGTGACAGTGAGGGAGTTGGGGAGTACACCACAGGGCGGTGTTCGATCCCTTCGAGAAAAGGGCAGACTTCATAAAATCTAAACCTGCCTGTCGACGCAGTGAGAGGAGCTCAATACGGCTGCAGTAAGGCCACAAATACAGATACAGAAACACATTGTGCTACAGTGCAAGGCCTCTTCTTTATTAGAGTCTCATAAAGTCCTGTCTCCATAGCAACTACCTCATTAGAAAGTCACTGGTGGTGGCCAGTGCTTGTGCACCTTTTTTTAAATGTCTTTTATTCTGCTTTTGTTATGGGTTTTTTTTTTCGCTTTTTCTTATAATTGCAGTTTAAAAAGTAGAGTGTTACAAGCGGTGATAAATTATGACTATTGAGAAGATTAATTTGACAGTGAAAGAAAAAAAAAAGAATAGGTTAGTGGCATGCTTTGTTCTTTGTTTCACGTCAAAGAATATTGCACATCAGCCAACCTATCATTTCATTTCAAATCCAAGCCAATAAAGAACAATAAAAAAATGCCATCTGTTTGCACCCTGTAATTTCAAACCAGAGCTATGCATTTCATTTTGAAATGCAAAGTCTAGGTTACACATCTGAGAACTTCTGACTTCAAGAGATGCTTATAGTCAGATATTAGAAAAGGTCACAATATGCACCCTCATAAGCTTTAAATGCCCTTTTGTGTATGTGTGTGTGTTTGTGTGCCAGAAGTGCTGTCATTGTGTGCCCTACAACAAACTAAGTTGGCAGTGATGGGAAGCCCACAAGGGATCGTGTCCTTGGCACCACAGCAGGATCCCACCACCAGTGTTTTCAGGACACAAAGGCTGTGGAAAAAAAACTCAGAGCCATGTTGGTCCTCACCGTGGTTCTCCAAAGTTAACAATTTGCAAATCCCCTGCAGATTGCTTTCAAGGTAATTGTGCAGAAAAAGACACCACACTTGTTTATGACTTGCAAAATCTCAAATTTATGCATGTTCTCTGACAGCAGGTATCGCATTCAACACACACACACACACACACACACACACACACACACACACACACACACACACACACACACACACACACACA